>WEDG01004629.1:0-300027 GCA_017591395.1 Schistocephalus solidus
TCGCTATCGACCGCCTGCGAAGGGCGCTAGTCTGAGCTCCAGGGCACAACGGAACATACACTCGCCATGCAGATCGGTGAGGCCCCCGCACTATCATCATATTCCCGATCACAACCGACAAAACAACAGGCCCGTGGCTCAAATGGTGAGAACGTTTGACTCGGTTACCAAAAGGTCGTGGGTTCCGGAATTTCGGGTGTTACACGCGGATTGGGTATAACTTAGCTGATGACGGCTGCTAAGCCAGAAATGGCCACTCCGGTCTCCCTTGTCTTTGTCCGGTTCCACTATATATCAGCATATGCTACACGTCGCTATGTGACGACTTTCTGCCGAGGCTCTGAGTCTGAGCTCAGGAATGCGCTGCGGAACATACAGTGTTCCGCCAAGCGAATCGGTGAGCCCACACTGTCATATATATATGTATGTATGTATATATATCTCTGCTGCAGTGACAGAGATGACGGGTGGTGAGGCGCTACGATGGACTTCGGTTTGATTAGTGCCCATGACCCACCCTGCTATAGACCGAAGTGTAGTGGATTGTCTGTATTACTCGTATAAGAGCGCATGTTTGTGTTTCCAGTCCCATGCCACTGTATTCAGGGTTATGATTTGGCTGAGTGAAGGCAGAATGGGTCAGAAAGCAAACTGTGTCAATCTACCCATATTCTCTGACCTCGCAGATGTTCCATCCCAGACAATTTGAAGAAGTCAGCAAATTCTTAGGCACACTCGTGCCTTCTGAAAATTAGGAAGGTTTGGATAAGGTCACCCGCGTAGTTGCCTGTAATTGAGAGGAAACAAATAAAGTTCAGCTTGTCTGGCTTCGTAAGGCAGATGGCTAAGATTCTAAACCATCTTCCTAGCCCTCACCTGCACTCGCTCTACCTGTAGATAATCCTTCTTAAACCGCGGACGCCAGGTCTGGACGGCATATTCCAAGTGAGATCGAACAAATTCCCCGTAGGTTTTTCAGAAGAGTTCGTTATCAATCTGCGCAAATCCACGTCTGAGCCCAAATAAGACCTGTGTCGCGCGTTTAGCTGCCTTTAAGCACTTGAAGATTGTTCAAGTGATGAGTTTATTAGAACACCGAGGTCCTTCTGTTCCTCGAAAATTGAAACGGGCTGCCCATTGAGAACGTACTGGTAGGAATCATCCTCCTAACTGGTCCTTCTGGTACGCAGCCTTGGGACCACACACTTCCCAACATTAAAATTTACGAGCCAACGAGCAGACCAGTTGATAAAACTGTTGAGATCCTCTTGAAGTGCGTGCTTATCAGAATCAGATCTGATGACCATCCACAATTCAACATCGTCTGCAAACAGATCGTCAACAGAGTCGCTCATGTACACGTAGAATAGCTATAGGATTTTGACAGCATTTCTGCGGTGAAGAAATTCCTTGAGATGCTCTGCTGACTCTGTTTCTCTTAAAACCTTCCATTTTTTATTCTACTTCTTTAACTGCCTCTTATGTTCTCTTGTTAACCAGGCAGGGCGACTAGTCTTTTTTTGAAACTTCACTGGACAAAAGAGTTCAATCAATTAAGTGAAATTGTCTTAAACGAGCACCAGTCAGCCTCTAGATTACCTTTAAACAAACGATCCCATTTCATGAACATCAGATCTTTCCTCACCGCGTTAAAATCAGCCTTCTATATATTTTGCTTGCATTCCGTTCCATTCTGGCGCTGAAAATAAAGTGAGCAATCCCACAGCAGCGTGCTATGGTCACTCTTAGCGGGGGGTGCAATAGAATACACTTAATCAATGTTCGAGAAATCCTTCGTAAATATTAGGTCCAGGCAATTAGCTCGCTGGTTTTCTCTAAATCTCGTTGCTAGTTAACCTTCTGTACCAGAGGTTTATCAAGAGTGAGATCCATTAGCTTACTACCGATGGAAGTTGGTGCACAGTCAACTTTCAGATACACACAGTTTATTGTAGGTGCATTGAAATCTCCAGCAATAAGCACCTCCTGGTGACTTCCTACTTCCTTGACCAAATTAAGGAGTGACTCATCAGCTGCACTTGGAACGTTTGGTGGTCTGCATATCATCAAGAATTGTAGGTTTTGTGAACAATCCTTTCTAATCTTTATCCATAGAAATTCATGTTCAAGGAAGAGGGTGTGCGCTCGTTCGACTGCCGAGATTCCTGTCCTAACGTATACGGATACTCCACTTCCCTGTCTATTTTCTCGGTCTCTTCGAAAGAGCTCGTAACCATCTATCGAATCCTCTATCTGAGATTTTGGCATTGAGCCACGTTTCCGTAATGGCAACGACATCGGGGGCTCAGTCTGCGAGTAGGGCCTTGAGTTCGTCTTTTTTTTGAAAGGAGACTCTGTGCATTGGTATACAAGCATCTCAATTTAGACTGGATAACTCTTCCATATAGACTTCTGCTCATTTCGTGCGATTGAATGCTCGAGTCTGTCAGTGCTTTCCGAGACGAACTTATTCCATCCCGCCCACGCTGAGTTCTGATGAGTGGTCGTCCACCGAGTTCTGGAGCGCCTTCCTTTTGTTATACGAGCTCTGTAAAATTAAGTCCTTCGTATTTAGTGTCCTCCGTCTCGGTGAGGACCCGCCTTTATGATGTACGGGGTCTGCCACAAGAAAGACCTCTTCATCACTTTTTGTCCCTGTCCTTTACTTGGAGCCATTTTTCCCCCTGTTCGGTTCGCCTTTCGGTTCTGTTCTCAGCATCCTCATTTTGTGTCTTTCCGTGGGTTCGTTATCCGGCTGAAAAAAAAACACATCCCAGGGTGAGACACGGAGATCTATTCTGCGTTCTAGGAGGCATGAAGACTGAACATCATTTTCAAGAATGATTTAAAGAGGCCTCGGTTATGATAGTTCATGTGAAACATCCGCTTTCCCTAAACGGAATGCTTTGTGCACGGTAAGGCATTCACCATCTTGAAGAATCGAATATAAGTATTCTCGGAAAAGCCTGAGATCATGTTCTACCCTTTCCTTTGCAATCAGAGAAGTGGACTCGGGAGCCTATTTAATAACGAGATTGCGTTTTCGGTAGAAATGTCTATTTGGTGACTTTGAGTTCTGATTTGTTATAAGAGCATCCGTATCGGGAAGAATTCTACAGTGGTAAATGCCTAAAGTTAATGGCGAACCCCTTTTGGAAACTTTGCCAATTTGTCCTACACTTGCTCTTTTATCACCAACAGAAGATTCCGTTTAAGCATCTATCGGTCAGAACGAGCTTCTTCGTAGTTCAAACTCATTTTTGTGAAAGCATCTTTACGCTTTTTGACTTCAAATTTTTCGTCTTCAGTCCTTCAAATTCGACGATCTTTGTAACTTCGCCCTTTTTTGTATCATCCATCAACGATGCCGCATATGTTTGTGTATCCAGAAAATTACTGCTTCTGTCTGAGCTGGATGACAGTGCATGAGCTGGTTTGATCTCACTTTCAAAGGAAGGAAATGTCTACTGATTAACTGAACTCTGCAGACGCAATGTCTTTAAACTCTACACTAGATATGCTGGAGGAAGCTATATTTACATATGTAATTTCTTTGCTTGGAATTCTCGTTGTTACGGCTGTTTTTTTTTCGGGTGAACAATGAACCTGCTCTTTTTGATCGGCCATTTCTCTTATAAAGTTACTTATCTCTTTCTCCATCAATAGGAATTTCTGTAAAAGATTTAAACACCTCCTGCACTTAGCGTCCTCGTAGGGGACATTAATTAGTGTTATCAGGCATTTTACCCGCTTGGCAGGGGGAGAATAAGTAACGGAATATCTGTCTTTGCCACCCTTTTTCTCTTTGTATAGAATTTTGTTTACCAATTTACGGTGAGAGTGTGGCGTAGCGTTTATGTGCATCACCACATGTTCCTTCGACGAGGGTTCGATTTCCGCCCTCGGCATTGGCTTTTTTCCTCCGCGCAGATGAATCATTAGCCTCTGTGTTGTTCATCGACGAGTGTGATAGAGGAGAAGGCAAAGCCGGTTTCTGGAACAAAACACTTTATTCTCGGCCGACAGAAAACAGCAGATCTCAAGCTCATCAACTATCGTCTATTTATTTAGTTCTTGGGGTTCTCGAACATTCCGACCAATCGTGACGGAGAGCGTTCTGGAACTTTCTGGCCTGCAACATGGCTCGCATTGATTGATCGTTTATCACGTTGGAAAACCCCTGGCCGAAACTTCTCGAATTTGGTCCGCACGCGTGTCTGAGGGCTTGACGCGTGCTCGGTGCAGCGACGCATACCGATTGGTTGTCTGGTTACCTGCGCATTTTTCTCAGCCGGCTTGGCCTATTTCGGCGTGCGTTAACACGTGCCATTTCCGCCTTGGGCCACGACTCATCTGTGGATCCCGTCTCCGTAATACCTCCCGCTTTTGAAAGGAGGACGACCCAGATGTCCGAACTCATGATTATAGCAGAACAAATGCAGCAGTTACTCGACGCACAGCGGGCCAGTTTTGCGGCTCTGTTTTCAGAAATGCAAAAAATGGACTACGGCTGGGAAGAACAAATGAAAAGAACTTGAAGACCAGATAACATAATTTAATTACGATCCCGAGGGCGGCATCAACTTTGACGTTTGGTACCGAAAATATGCACTTCTATTTCAAGAGGAAGGCTCAAATTTGGAGGACAAAGAGAAGGTTGAAATTTTGCTTTTGAAGCTAGGCCAGCGCGAACATGAGTGGTACGTAAAGTTCATTTTTCCAAAGAAACCGGGAGATATTTCAGTTGAGGAAACGGTTAAGAATATGAAATCGTTGTTCAGTTTCTCAAAGTCCTTATTCAATCGACGTTACCAGTGATTAAACATATAACGGTGGCCTCACGAAGACTATTTTGACCTAGCTGACCGATTGAATGATGCCTATCATCAAGCAGACCTAGAACAAGCCACTATTCCGCAGATAAAGGTACTCCTTATTATTAAATCACCAACTCTGCCGGAGGATGCTGACAGTCGCACACGATTGCTTGCTCAACTAGAACAGAAAGCCGAGATTACGGTGCAACAACTAGCAGAGGAGTGTGTCCGGATCATGAATATCATAAACGACACTAGGCTGATTGGTGACGGTAAGAGCCAACCTATGCGTGTTTTTGAAACAAAAGTGAGCAGACCGAAGGAGAACAGTAGTTTTGCAAGGAAAGCAAAGATGGCTTGCTGACAGTGTGGTGGGTAGCAATTTGTTTCAAATTGTCCATATCGCGCGAGAAGGTGTACAAGTGTTCGCGGGTAGGTCACAAATAAATAAATCGGTTTATTGATTTGTCACTGCTTGGCGCCATCAAATCCTTAGAACACAGGGAAAAACCTAAAACAAACCCCTCTTTTCATTAAACACTTAAGCTTAGGTTTGTTTGTTTTGCTTAAATAGCAGTGTTGGAAATGGCAGGTACGACAATATCCAAAGATATCAGAGCTCATTTAAGAAAGATGACTAGGGTACTTTTGGCACGTTCCTCATCGTCCACCTCACAACCTCAGCGTTACTGCCCCCTATTCAGCATCATTACCCATTTGGAGGCCTCGAAGATGGGATCATCCCAAAACCTGGCTCCACACACTTCGGCAAGACATGGAAGTGGTTCTTGGACCTTCTGTATTCGGTCTCCGTCGTTGGCGAGGAGAATGGGTTGCAGTGCCCGGATTTGATGCCACTGATCGTCACGCGCAGAGGTAAACTTCAGGAGACTATCGTCGCCGTCTGGGTCAGGCATGACCAAAGCCGTACCAAGCAAAGTTAAGTAGTCAGTCGGTGGAGAGGACGGTAGGAAAGGAGAATCAGGAGATAAGTATTATAAAGGTAGTGACTTAGAAGGGGGCGATGAGAGAGGTGGGGGAGAGGAGAGGTTCAGGAACTAACCGTACTGCGCGCAGATTTGCGCTGGCCGAGGCGGCGTCCAAGTCACGCACAAATGACTCCTCCAGGAGTTTGGACACCGTGCTCCAGGAGAGGTCCCCTGACTCCGTACAAAAGGCCATGAATCGCTTCTCTGAACCAAAGGACAAAAGCTGGGGAGCAGAAATCCTCGTCAGCATCACCACCTAGTAAGCATAGCGAGGAGTGCAGCACCGTAAGAGTACAGGCTCTCACAAAGCGCAGGGGACAGCAGCAGAAGTAAAACAAATGATCAATGAAAAAGGTGGGAAGGACTACGAAGATATTTATTGCGCGTAGCATTAAAATGCAATAATAGGACATAAAAGAACAGGATTGTTGTACGTCCGATTGGTGATGTGGGAGGCACAGCCGACGAAAAAGAAAACGGATGAGAAAGATAAAACGAACATAATGGCCTTTATGTTAAGGAGCACCGCCTTAATAAATAAATAAACAAACTGTAAAAAAATAAGACACCAACTTTGTTGGCTTGCTCAAGAGAGAGACAGAAATTAGGGGAGGCTACGCGACCACCATCCGCGCCGCAGGTGGTGCTGATGCACTGCGGATCATGCGAAGCACACGGATGCAGATTAAGACTAGGAGTGGGAGAGTGACAAAGACCAGGAAAGCGTCAGATGTCGACCAGGTCAGTAATCTTTTTCGGTAGAGCGGCTCAACAGGACAAAGGAGTTCAAAACCATTGAGGCTTTCGGGGACTGAAGCGAACGGTTTGGCCACGAGACCTGACTCAAGAACCGGGATTTCTGGTGAGGAGTCTAGCGGTGGTAAAAACCTGAAAAAGAAATACTCAGACAGTTTTGGGAGGAAATCATCTAAAGGACAGGGATTTTCAAAAAGGGAAAACGAAAGTCCCTTCAGAAACGATAGGAAGGTACGACAGTGGGGCAGTTCAGACCGCGGCAGTGAGCACTCCCACTGCCCTAGTTAAATATGCGCTACGTTCTGCTTACAGACAAATCCTAGCAATGCGACCGTCGTTACCGACCATGTCCACCGGGGGCCTTGCGGCATGGCAGGCACAGGGAGTGTGACTTGTGCGTGAATTAGTTTATAATGACTGTAGAATTGCGTCGCATCTACAGTAATGTGTAATCACTCGTTAATCTGAGCCTGGTGTAAAGACGGACGGAGGCGGGATTAGGCGCAGTGGCTGAGAGAGCTACGCAGCTCTTCTACGTGCGACAAGCAATTTGATTTAAGCAAGTACACAAAGGGATGAATTATGTTTCATGGCAAAACAGTTACGGTACTAGAAGGAGTACATTGATAAACTGAAGGACACAACCAGAGGTGACAACAAACTTGAAGAATCAATCTGTGACAATGTTTGGTATCAAATACTACACAACGGTAAGTGTAAACAAATAAAAAAACCTATCTAGGTGCAGAATGACACCACCAACAACGACAAGAGAGAAACTGTAATGACCGTTTCTGGATAAGTAACAATTTTCGGCTATCCATTCAACCCCAGGTTTGCAAATCCTGAGGTTCAAGCCCGCATTCTGTTGATTATAAATCAAACGCTCCAAACATTGAGCCGTGGTGTCGCCAACCCGTCGGCTTGGAATGGATCTTTTAACTAAGCTATCCACTTGACTATGAGTCAGCCCTACTGCTTTAGCAAAGAAGGTCCATCAATAAATTGCAAAATGTTTATAAGACAGTACGCATGGAAATCTAGAAAATGCCAGTCAAATAAAGACGAAGTCCATACAACCACCTGTTGATGTGATCAACCTCCTCTCGTTGAATGTATAAAAGGTAGTTGCCGTATGCCGGGTTGTTGGATATAAACCTGCGTAGGTAGATAATGAGAGCGCCAATGGCAACTGTTGTCAGGTGAGTGAGACATCCATCTGAAACAGAAGAAATAATCAGTTGAGTGAATTGACGATTCAGAGCTTACTATGGCTGAAGGTGTAAGGCGAGTGTAGATCAAATTGACAGCATAACTAACGGCGGACAAACCTTTACACGAGGAGTAAAGAGACAAGCCGAAGGGCAAACGAAACTGATTGACATTCAGGGAGAGTAGGCAACCTCCTTCTAAACACCCTCGCCATGATTTGCCCCACTTTGACTGGCAATATAATTGTCTGAGCGGCCCGGGACACGCTTAAAGCAAACAGACTGCTGTCCACTGTGAGTTTTACAGCCAAGGCAGCAGTGGTGAAATATTATTCTGTTTACCCAACAGAAGTCGACTGATTTGCACACACAAAGACAACACACTGGCAAAGATCAACTCACAAGGTCCTTATACTACTCGTATGGTATGACGCAGCCGAAAGACAGAGCCGAGGACGTACGTCATGAAACGTCCTGGATACCAGAGCTTTGATACAGGCCTGGTTCGCCGTCTGACAGGGCCTATCTACAGGGCCAAAATTTCTACGGGGACTGCGAGCAGCATCGCTATGTCGAAATACCGCCTTGGTTCACGGTCTTCTTACTGATAGGTAATTTGCAGGATCAATACCCAGTCGCGCTTAAGCGCATTACCGTTGTATGGTTTATAGGTACTTGTTCAGCAGACACGCGGGTTTGCTTAGTTCGAACTTCGCTGTAGCTGAAAGCCGTTTTGCTATTCGTCACCCAACCGCCAGGCAGGCCGCGGCTAGGCCAATACGCAGACTCCGCCTTCACGGGGTCTTTCTGCTCCCCTAATTGAATGATCGCTCTGTAGACACTAATAGGTTGTATACGAATCAGCTCAAGGTCCCGAAGTGGGATGTATGACAAATAATCGACATTCGCTATAAACAGAAGCAATTACCTTGGGTCATGTCATGCTCTCCTCTGTATGCGCTGAATAAAAAACTGTCTAAATGAGCAGAAAAGGCCTAGTAGCAGAGGACTTGGTGACTGAAATACAAGACTGGGTGGCACATAAATAGGTATCTGACACTGTCGTATAGCTTCAACTAAAAAAAACTTTAGCACGTCATCGCAAACGAAGATCTGTCCATCCGTGAAGAGAGGTAGAGAGAGAGAGAAAGTGAAAAAGAGAGGGGTTGAAAGAGAGAGAGAGGGAGTGAGAGAGTGAGAGAGATAGAGAGGAGTGAGAGAGGGAGAGGGAGAGTGAGCGAGTGTGTGTGAGAGAGAGAGGAATATGCTTTATTTTGAAGTATCATTCAAAATTTTCAGCAAAAATCTAAATGACTACATTCACTAAGATAATAGGATAAGTTAACATAATATGAAAGAATCAAAGAGTCAAAAATGGACATCTAGTGGGGAGACAGTTCCAGTCTCAGCTTTTTTATTTCAGTCTCTTCACACGCAAGGTAACGTGCTAGAAATGGCAAAATGGAGCGCTGGTATGCCGTTGTACAGTAGGTTATATGGCGAAAGCCTCGGCGCATCGGACGGGAAGACTTCACACAGAAAGAACAAAATGAATAGGGTTGATGTAACAAGTAAACTGTTGATCAAACGCACAGCGCTAAACTTCTCGGAGCTAAGATACCGTGAACGACCAAACTGAGAACAACATTTACGTCCAAATCGACAGCGTTCGGAAGATTTTTTCAGGCTTTTAAAGGTAGTGACAGATCAGTGGCAATAAAGAAAACGCTACAAGAAATTCACCTGTAGGGGATAGTCCTCGAGCCAGCGCTGCTCTGCGGTTACGTACAACCGGCAACAGCAACAGATTTTCGGCCAACGTTATAGCAGAACAGTCCTTCAAGTTAAGAACACCCTTCGCTGGGGGGAGGCGGGCAGGGGAGGGGGGGGAGTTGGAGACGTTTTGCGTCCACCCCATGTTACCACATAACTGGAGCGGTCAAGTCAAAACTTAGCTTCACATATCCGCAGTCCATGATCTACATTACTGCGACTTAGCAAATGGAGAAGACAGTAGTTCTAGTGCACCAAATCTCCAGTCACCGATGATCACACGTGCAGAAGCACTACACGAGACATCGTCGACAACGAACCGATGTAAAAGGGCGAACCACAGATGCATGAAGATTCTGAAATGGTTTAGTTACAGTGCCGGCCACCCTCAATCCATGAGGTTGGTACTGTTGCTTTAAATCCAAAGTCGTCCCCAAGTGGAAGCCTGATTTTCAGTATATGGGGCAGCAATGTCCATATTTCGAATTAACTTTTTGGGCACTGTTGAATGATTTCCAAGATGAAAAAACAGGGAATCGAGTTAGTCAGAAAAGCCGCTCTAGGTAATTATCCAGAAGGGATTGCGGCTGAAGAATATCTTTTAAGGTCATCGAAGTAGACAAATAGCAAATCATGGTACTATAGTCAGAACATACCCTCCATTCTCCTTTCGTATAGCAAGTTACGCATTTCAAAACCGGTGTGCGGTGTTGACAGAGCGCTTTTAAAACAGCCCGATGCATCTTGCCAACTCAAGATGCTGGAGAGCAGCGACGGATCAGCCATGTTCAGGTCACCAAAAGATCCACATAGAAAGACTAAAAATGTAAGGAGCATAATGAATCGTAAGTCGGTACAAATATAATCAGTCTATATAAGGCTGACAGATGAGTTAGGTTTACTAGATGCAGTCGAAGGCACTTCAATATGCGAGTCTTGTTTCAAGCAATCGAGAGTACGGAGGAAATACAGAAACAAGAAACCCTTTGAATTTTTTTCAAAAAGACCGAGTTTATCGCCTTGGAAGGGTTTATAAAACCTACTTCTTAATTTGCCTCATGTCAATCGTTGATGATCGTTATTACAAAATTTGACTCAGGAGGCAAGAAAACAGCCTGGAGCATTTTGCGATATTTCTGGTCATTGCTACTAAAATATTCGCAATTTCTGAAGAGGAACCATGATAAACCGAGATTAAATGCAAAAGGTTGTGCTCCAAGATTTGTGTGTTTGCACCGAAGTTGTTCTTTTCATGAAACAGCTGCCCTTGATTGACTATCATTTCTTTGCAGAAGGACTGAAAAGTCTATTATACAATGTTACTATTACGGGATACGGATTTTCGGGTTTACAATGCAAGACATGGCTTGATACGCAGACCGAGCAGGTTCAATAAAACACAGTTTAAAAGTCGGGTTCAAGCGAAATGACATCGGGTCCAGGTCGTTTCAGCACAGCCGAACCAGCCCAGACGGTGAGAACATAGGGTGCGACTGACGGTTTAATTTGCTAACTGATTATCTGGTCATCGCTTAAGAACACGGTCCGAAAGTCGAAGTAGAGGGATAATGCAGAGCCACTATAAACTAAATATGTTCATACAATTTAAATACTACAAGCAAGCAAACCATGTCTCAGAACCGTATAGAATTATCTTCACTAATGACTTGCATGCTTATCAATTAACATTTGGACTTGTTTGAAGTTGATTTCAACAGGAATTTAATAAGGTTTGATGAAGGCTGGCTGAGTTCAGTTTACAGGATAACACACCTTATCCTCGGATTTAGATTATCAGAAAGTCCAATCCAAGACAGCTGCCTTCCATCGGTCATTCTTTGTTTACGATGACCGAAAAAAACATCCGATTGGAGACCTTTTTTGGCCTGCATGTACGCTTTAGCCGTCTTTTCGCCTATCTGTGACACACCACATCACATTTCTACAAAGGAGCTCATAATAACTGCGAAGGCACCCTTGGAATCCACCTCCTCGATACTTAAACAAAAGACTTTTTAAAACGTGAGTGGGACCTACTAGCGCGTGTTTAAAAACCCATTTTATCTGGTAACTGAACAGAGTCGGAGAGAACAGGCTAACCAGAGGCCAAATATAATGTTTTCAACATTCAAAACGGGTTTGGTGTTTCGCCATCTCCCGAGGTTTTCTGTTGGACCGAGAAAGGGAACTGAAGGGCGCAACCATGCAAGGCGCCCTATTTAAGACCAACCATATTGTCGAACTAGCGCATTCCGATTGAGTGTCCCCTGAGTATCAGCATGCATGGAGAAACAATGCAAAAACCGGTGCCGAAGCCTCACGCATGGTCGAGTGACGTGTTGATTTACTGAGTCACGCACACACTTAGTAAACGATACGGTTTTCAGTGTGATATTTTGCTGCCACATGTGAACGTCGATCAATTCTAGTAGGTCTGGGCCCATATGCGTAGTAGGCATGCTGTCGTACAGTATGACCGACAACAGAGCATCCTGTTGGACAGAGAAAAATCCTGATTCACAGAAAATCAAACAGACGAGAGAAGGCCATTGGCGCCAATGGTAGTAGCTGCGGGGTCGATGCGGCGACGAGCGCTGATAAATGCATCCAATTCCAGCCGACAGCTACAACGTCTGTTTTTCGTTCACGTGCCCCCGTATAAGGAACAGTGACTGAGGAGGAAGTGTGAAGACTCCCGTGAAATCGTTAATTTTACCTATATCAAAGTACTTTTAACAAAGCGAATCGTCGGCTCGACTACCCTGAAAATAGGTGCAATGATGGCGTCAATACAGTCTGCGATTATGATTTTGCCCACAAGCGGACCGAAGGCCGACTAACTGGCCACCCAAAACCGTCGGGCATTGCTTATAAATTGATATTATTTCACCTATAACCAGTGCCAACATATCTGACTTCTGCATTCATGGCATCCGTGGAAAAAGTCGTAGATGATCATGCATAGTTGTAAGGATAGGGCAGGTGAGAAGTTCCTAGTCGGACTGCGCTACACGTAGGGTTCTAATTTCAAAGGCGATTACAGGGACGGAATACATATACGATGACTGAACGTATTCGTCAAGTAGAAATACCGCCTTACCTCGTGGTCATATCAAAAGTAACCAATCTGCCAGATCGGTGAACAAACCTGTCGGAAAGTACTACCTGGGCATGGGTCGTGACGACTAATCATCAGACTCGACAGTACACCAATTTTAGCAGGTCCTTAATGTAGGTCATCTCATTACTGACCACCTGCAGACACGCCGAGTGGTACGCAGTTCGGCTGAAAGGATAACCTGCCTTCCAACCCCAG
The DNA here is from genome assembly GCA_017591395.1 of Schistocephalus solidus. NCBI lineage: Eukaryota > Metazoa > Platyhelminthes > Cestoda > Diphyllobothriidea > Diphyllobothriidae > Schistocephalus > Schistocephalus solidus. Next base: position 12,863 of record WEDG01004629.1, read on the forward strand.
TCAAACGGCCATCGCCAGGCATTAGGTGTTTTTAAGTTTTGTTGTTACACCCAATACCTTCATGTGTGAACCGCAGTCGTAGTCAACCGGATATCTTCAAACTGGACGGTAGCTGAGAGGGCCAATAGAGAGCGCAATATCTACGATGGGCGATGTTTCCATACCTTAGGTGCCCCGAAGGTTGAGACAGACAAATTGTCGGATAAGAAGTTAGAACAGCTTCTTGGATTGCGTTCCTGCTCGCGACCAGTTTTCATGTAACATTATCCATCATTGTGTCGTATAAGACACTTAATCCAAATCCGAAGTTGAAATCGTCAGGAAGGCAAAAAGGCCTTTTAATATCAGCAGAGATCAAACCTCCTTCAAAGGCGCATACTGTGGTATAGAACCTAGACAGATATGATGAAGTCTACTCTGTAGTACAGGTCTATTGTCATATAGAGGAGATTGTTGACTATGTCACTGTAGCAAAGTGTATAGATACACTCAGACCTCGCATTTAGTCCAGCGTGTGTTGTGTGGAGTGACTGACTGGTGCTCTGAACCCGACTGCGATGGCTCCTTCTTAACGTGACCTCCAGCACTCTCACGCATGTGAGATGTGAGCCGTTCAACCTCCTGTTGTGTGAAATCCTGGTGCTTGTGTTTTTTTTGGGAGGGGGCAGGTCGTTTATGTAGTACACGTAGAAAAGGTTACCAGCAGCTGCGCACACTTCCGCATCAGACAACTGACCGGTTCGGACAGTGATCTGATTGTGGGGGTGAGGAAGAGAGTAAAGTCGATGGCTCAGCGAGCTTTCTTCACTATAAACAATCTGACGCGCTTGAAACTATCACGGTGTGCTAAAAGCCGTGGCTTGGAGGGTTGCCAACTGACGGGATAACTTGAAACACGTGGTCAGCCTCGTGTGTGTTTTGTGTGGAGTGGCTGACCTGGTACTCCCACTCCTTGGGATCTGAGCAGGGGCGGTTCCGACCGCGCCAGCCCCCTGCATTTTATTCCGACTCCGGTCTTCTTGACTCTGTCATGATAATGGGCTAAAGTGGGGGAGGAGGAGAGAGTGCGGTAGCTGCAACGCAAGTTTACTGTGACTTAAAACTAGTCCACGCGCAAGTCACCGTCCCTGCACCATCCTGCTGTGGAGCATACGGTGGACACCATCGAACTAAGACAGTCGAAATGTCGTCGTATCGTGTGTGTGTCTCCTGAACGGGCCACGTGGTAAAAGCGCTGTACGAAAAAGGGGGCCAAACCAGGGTGCGGCAGACGTCATTTGGGATGCGGTGCAATAAAAAAATGCTGAGCATAGGGGTGTGTGCGTGCCCAACATCGGCCGCACACTGCTCTCCCACTCCATAAGAGATGCTTCGTCTGCGACCGACCCCGCGTCTGGTCTTCTGGACAACGTCTTGACAACGGGCATAGTCGGATAAGGGAAAAGAGAGTGCGGTAGATGCTGTGAAAGTCTACAATCACTTAAAAATAATTTGCACACAAGTCACCGTCCCTGCACCACCATGCTATGAAGCATACGGTGGACATAGTCGAATTACGACGGTCGAACTAACGTATAGACACGGGCAAAATGAAACCGGTGGTAGCGACGAAAACCTCCAGACTACTTATGTTGCGCGTCTCGGCGGGTCATCTATTCTACAACATGCTATTTGAGTCGCAAACGAACCCTCATGTAAATATGGACAGGGCCATTCTCGCTACCCACCTCAGATCTGTTCCCCGCCGCGATGCGACGACGGACTCGTCTCTGACAGGTATAACTCTTCCCCATCCTGACATTCATACTACCCAAGACGTTGGAACAAACTGGAAGAAGAGTCTCCTGAACTTAATTAACATGCAGCCGCAACAGTTATAGCGTTCATGCTAGTATCAGCCAAACTTCACATTTGCAAGCTTCGGCGGCACCTGCTCCCACGGGATAAATGAAGCATTTACTTGGTAACCCAGAAATACCTATCAGAGTTGCCAGTAGCGCAATTTTCAGACGGAGAATTTCCCGAAGCCTTTTGTATCATTGTCTTTCGAGTAACGGCGCGACAAAAGCGATAGACGACTCCACAATAAACTGCCAATCAGCTCATTGTTACATTTTGCTTACCGATGAAAGAAGTATGAAAATCCAGGATGTGACGAGGCAAGACAGTCGATAATCATGTTTATAAATAGAATTATAAGGACAATAAACTTACTCTGCTCCAGTCCTAAATCCCTCATGCTGGTATTGTGGAACATAAGAGGTCGTATGGACTCGAACTCTTTTTTGACACGATCACACGCAATCCTACCGAAATCCATATAGTTAACGCTTTGAATGGTCGAGATCACTATGACGTCATCAAAAAAACATTCAGTCTACGAGAGAATAATTTTAAGGAAGCACACATTACCTTGGTCAATAAATACGAGTACAGCACCTGATGGGTCAGCCCGTAACCCGACATAAGCCCGGTAAATAACTTGGCCTTACAAAATTTTGAAACATGACACGGATCTAATTTAAGGTTTTCAAGACATATATCACTGTCCTTCTCGGTCAGTTCTGAGGCTTTACGTGGAAAAAATATACGGACGTACCTTGGTTGACGTCCACCAATTTAACCAGAGGAGGTGGACGGTAAAAAAGAGGTTGCCAGTCTATGTCAAGGACAAAACCCAAACGCCTGACGCTTGTTAAGTTTTTAGACTTAAGATGTTTCATTGCCATGTTGTACACCTGGGTAGTAATTGGCTCGAGCTCGCATGTCTTTTGTGTGACCCAGAAGGGGACCGAGCCCCCGAAGTAACAAAGTGAAAAGATTGTTTCTAGATACAATCCCAAAATATAAGTCAAATTACTTTGCAATAGTTTGAGACCCAGGACACCATCTAATTCCAGTGACTGGTAGTTAAAATCATAAAAGGTAATGGACTTCTTAAAAGATTGTAGGATATCATGTAACTTCGAGGATTTTTCTCCATGGGGATGTACTCTATTAGCAACCGCGAGTTTAAAAGGTACTAAAAGTAATAGAAGAAGAACCGAGATCCTATGAAGTAGGCGAGACATCTTCGCCTGTTAGTTGTTTGCAGATTGACGTAACAAGATAAAATCATCACACATACGCGTTTAGGCCCAAAAACAGAACATAACAAAATGAAGTTCTCAGGTTGCCTAATTTGATTTATTCAGTTAACCGAATATTTTAAGTGTTCTTAGCAAGATTCCTTTTGGCTTTGAGTCTCACTTGTGCACTCATAATAAAGAAGGAAACATTTAACGGTAGTTCTGAGAAGGATGCAGAAAGAAAAGCCAGTTATTATAAAAACAATAAATGATATCGAGGTTTGCTAAGCACAATGGGTGATGGATTTAATTCAATTCAATTCAATTTGTTGGTGGAAATAGGCATGGACCTTTGAGTACCCTCTTTGTAACGTGAAATTTAATGCGGTATACAGAGAAACCTTGTTGGTTGCAAAAGTTCAAAGACGATCTTAAAATATGATATTTGGTGCGTGATCAGTATATGAAACATAAGCCCAATGTGCAAAAATAAAAAGCTATCGCATCTGCATATCACAAAAATATATGAAACAATGAGTCATTATACATTGGAGTGCTTATGGACGTTCAAAGTGGAATATGAGTGCCTATACGATGCAAATCTTGTTATCTCATTCCCTTTATGTCTCATCCGTGGATATTTATTTTCATCTTCGTCGTTTTATAACCTTGATAAAGTGGAGGAACGTTAATCTTAGCGACAATTTTCCACTTTGATCCCCCTGAGCATTCCATGTTACTAGTCAGTAATATAATTTTCTGGGTTTCTTGTCTTTTCTGTCTACGGGCGTCATATATATATATATGATATATACGATATACGATATATATACGATATATATGATATATACGATATATATCGATGAAACTCCTGAATCAGTAGTGAAGTCAGTAGCTAATGAACATTTATCATTTTAAGTGAGATCTGATTATCGATCACCGTTACGCGGTAAACGTGCGATATGAGAATATTATTTTAAAAAATCCCCTGAACTGAAGTTTAGGTAAAGATATTTACGTCGTTTAAAATTGCTTTCGAATTTCAGCTCCTTTGAGAGTACGAAGTATTAGTCTCTACCGAAGTGTAGAAGACACGTTGAATTGGAATAACTCTTGAGTGGATTGTCCAGTCATTAATTTGGGAAATATTTTCTTCGACTTAACGATTCTGCGGCTATCCAAATATTCCATCACTGAGGATTATTTCACGTCCAGGACATTATCCCTACGAGAAATACAAGCTTCAGCGTTCACCTGCTTCCAAATTCACGCCAGCGGTGTGCTGCTCAAATCTGCTTTCATCAGGGAGGGAGAAGTCGCAACAAAGGCTGAGTCGTTGCATGCTTATTAGAAGTCTGACTGCTGAATACTATTGCATCCTAGCCCAGTTATTTAAAAGGATTTATTAATTAAATGCATTCCAATACAGTCATAAGAGGTATGGAAAACGCAGACGCTCAGGAATCATCTGTGCTGAGAAAAAAAATTCGCGGCGCTGTCGGGCCTCGAACGCGGGTCGCAGATTCATGTGGTGACGAGCATAACCACTGCGCTATGTCCTCACGACAATTTGGAAAACAAAATTCTATGCAAACAAAAAAAGATGACAAAGACAGATATTCTGTTACCACTTCTCCTCCTGCCAAGCGGGCAAAAAGCCTGGGAACACTAATGAATGTCACCTACGAGGACGAAAGGTGCATGGGGTGTTTAAATCTCTTGCAGAAATTCTCATTGATGGAGAAAGAGATAAGTAACTTGAAACAAGAAATGGCCGATCTCAAAGAGAAGGTTCAAAGTTCACCCGTAGCAACGAGAATTCCAACCAAAGAAATAACGTTTGCAAATATTGCTACCTCAAGAATACCTCATGTAGAGCTTAAAGACATTGCGTCTACAGAGCTTCAAAAGGGAGATCAAAACAGCTCGTGCACCTTACTACTGTCATCGAGCTGAGACAGAAGTCCTACCCCGATTGTCAGTGGTGTCCTTCAAGGTACCGTATTAGGTCCTTTGTTGTTCTTACTGTATATAAATGATATTTCATCGATAGTTAAACATTCTCAATCTTTTTATTTATGCTGATGATCTCAAATGCGTTTATTCTTTCTCTAACTCTACAACCGAACGGTGCCTAGAACAAATTCATTCAGACTTAGACGCTCTTTCGGCCTGGAGCTCCACATGGCTAATGGAGTTCTCACCTACTAAGTGTCGCTACATGAGTTTTGGGCCTGTAAGGCTGCCACAACCTCTTATCTTTGAAGGTTGCCATATGATTGAATGTTCCTCCATCAAAGACTTGGGCTTTAGCTACACCAATAAATTAGATCTTTCGCCTCATGCCGATAGAATTACGGCCAAAGCTGCTCAGATTTGCGGCTTTATTTCTTATAATTTCTACCTTCCTGAAATTAAATTAAGACTTTATCGTATGTTTGTACTTCCCATTCTTGAATTTTGCTGTCCTTTCTTCGGTTTGATGAACGAATCTAGCCGTTCAAAAATTGAAAATTTTCAAAGAAATTTCACCAAAAAACTCCAATATCCGACTCTTTTAACTACTTCCTACTCAACAAGATGCCAGCTAACGAAGCTAAAATTTCTTTGGGTCAGGAGACTTGAAGCAGGCTTTTTGTCTCCTTTTTTTCGTCTTAATAATAGTTCAACTCTCCCAAAGCTTTCTGTCATTACCCCCCGTTAGTCTTCCTTATAACCTAAGAAATTCTGAACTAATTATACCTCCCCCTGCATCCTCCACGTGTAAACGCTCTCTTCTTTGCTTCTAGGTATAGTTTTTCTTTGGAATAACTTGCCAATTGAAATTAGGTCGTTAACTAGTCTATCTGCATTCAAGCGAAGACTGCACATTTATCTTAACACTGATTCTATTAACCTTTTATTTTTCCTCATCTTTTTCCCAGTAGCTTTCCCCATGACTCGGAGAAAGGACCATCGGGAATTTGAGTAACCCTCTTGAAACTATATTTACGCTACCTGGAGACGCCCATGAACTATAATGTCTCCTTATATCACCCGTCCTCAAACGATGACGTCATTCGGACGTACAAATTCGGTGGTCCACAGTCTTAAATGCTGCGGTTTCTTTGGATACTAACCATCATCAGAATTCAATTCTGGATCCTATGATGCTGAGGACTTAAGTTCATTGACGCATTTTTCGTGAGATTCTGTTTCATACGCCTAAGTGATCAAGAACGAATCACCCTCGACGTTTCATTATCTCATTCTGAAATGCTACTGCAGTATTACCCCTATTCTACCACCTGACTATTTTTTTCCTAAGCAGTTTTTTTCTCCTACCTTCTATTCGAAAATGAAGGCCTATTGAACTCTGCCTCCATTTTCATGGTAGGAGTTTTTTTCACTGCCTATTTTTTTCTAGTTCACCATTAATTTTTAAAACATTGCTAACTGTTGACATAGCAGGACAATTTATGAATTTGTACATTTTATCTGCACACATTGTCATAACTTTATTTCGTTACTAATGTTTGCTTAGACAGTACCTTCCCGGTGCTAACCAAATATAAATTCTAAATTCTAAATTCTAAAATGTGCTGGATACACAAATATATGCGGCATCGTGGCTGAATAATACAAAAAGGGTGAAGTTGAGAAGCACGTTGAATTTGAAGCACCTAAGATGAAGAATTCGAAGTCGAAAAGGGCCAAGAAGCTTTCACAAAAAAGTGGTTTGAACTCCGGAAAAAGCTCGTTCTTACCGATAGATGCTCAAGTGCAATCCTCTGTTGGTAATACAGGAGCAAGTGGAGGACCAATTGGCAAAGTTTCCAAAAGGGGTTTGTCCTTAACTTTAGGAATAGTTGCTCATACTGACGCAAATAACATCGTCGACCATAGTAGCCTTTTTCCTGATACTTATGCTCTATCAACAAATCTGAACTCAAAGTCACCAAACACACATTTCGACCGAAAACGCAATCTCGTTATTAAAGGGGTTCCCGAATCCACTTCTCTGATTGCAAAGGAAAGGGTAGAACATGACCTCAGTCTTTTCCGAGAATACTCATATTCGATTCTTCGAGATGGCGAATGCGTAACAGTGCACAAAGCATTCCGTTTAGGAAAAAGCGGATGTTTTCACATGAACTATCATCACCAAGGCCTCTTAAAATAATTCTTGAAAATGATGTTCAGGCTTCACGCCTCCTAGAACGGAGAACGGCTCTCCGTAGCGCACACAGGGATGTGTTTTTTCAGCCGGATTACGAACCCAAGGAGAGGTACAAAATGAGGATGCTGAGAGCAGAACTGAAGAGGAGGACCGAGCAGGGGAAAAATGGCTCCAAATAAAGGACGGGGAAATAAAAGTGATAAAGAGGTCTTTCTTATGGCAAACCCCGTACATAATCAAGGTGGATTCTCGCCGAGACGGAGGACACTAAATACGATGTATCCAACTGTACAGAGCTTGAATAATAAAAAGAAGGCGCTCCAGAACTCGGATGACGACCACTCATCAGAACTCAGCGTCGGCGGGATGGACACCAGTTCATCTCGGAAAGCAATGACAGCCTCTAGTATTCAATCGCGCGAAATTCGCAGAAGTCTATATGGAGGAGTTACCCAGTCTAAATTGAGATGTTTGTATACCAATGCTCAGAGTCTCCTATCGAAACTAGATGAACTCAAAGCATTAGTATCAGACCGAACCCCCGATATCGTTGCCATTACGGAAACGTGGCTCAAAGCCGAAATCGCGGATAGCGAGGTTTCGATTGATGGATACCAACTTTTTCGAAAAGACAGAGAAAATAGAAAGGGAGGAGGAGTGGCCGTATATGTTAGGACAGGAATCTCGGCAGTCGAACGAGCACATTCCATCTTCCGGGAATATGAATTTCTCTGGATAAAGATTAAAAAGGATTGTTCACAGAACCTACAATTCTTGACGATCTACAGACCACCGAACATTCCAAGTGCAGCTGATGAGTCCCTCCTACATTTGCTCAAGGAAGTAGCAAGCCACCAGGAGGTGCTTATTGCTGGAGATTTCAATGCACCTATAGTAGACTGGGTTATTTGTATATTGTATATTTTGAAGGGTTACAGGCATTGCCCTTGATGACCCTATTAATGTTAAGTTATCATTGCATGTGTACAGTCAATATAAAATGTTGTACATTTTAAAATGTTTGAGTCAAAGCATAAGATAACTTCAAATGCGTTTTCACAGCCATAGGCGAAACATTGTGGAAGAAAAGTAGAGCCCGAAAGATTTAAAAGGCTGGTTTTAAGAAATCATGCTGTGACAGTCGTCTTTTGTCAAATACAATGCAATCAAGCCTTCTTTTAAAATCAATAATGCTTTCAGAGTTAACCATCTCGCTTGGTAACGAGTTCCAAGGTCGAACCACTCGTTGGCTGAAACAAAACTTTCTGAGGTTCAATCGCGTGCGTTCGCTATTAACCTTGTAAGGATGACCACGCAGATGAGTTGTGCAGGCAAAGTCGAAGAAATCCTCCGATCTTAGGGTGGAATCATGGCCCCGGATAATCCGGAATGTCCAGAGCAGGCTACACCGTAAGTGCCTGTAGGAAAGAGGAAATAAGTCAAGCTTTTTCAATCTGTCTTGGTACGGTAAAGTCTTAAGACCGTCAACCATCTTCGTTGCTCTCCGTTGCACCTGTTCGAGGAGGTCAACATCTTTCTTCATCCACGGTATCCAAGCTGGTACTCCGTAATCTAAATGTGGTCTCACAAAGGCGCCATAGACTTTTCCGAATAGATCAGGTGGGAATATTTTAAACGCACGTCTGATCCAATGTAGTGTACATGTTGCCTTCTGGACTGCTTTCTTACAGTGTTCTGAGGGCATCAAATTCACAGTTGTCCACATGCCCAGATCTTTGTATGTTTCGACCTCTTTTAATGCAGTGCCATTAATAAAGTACTGGTGTCTCAGAGATACTTTTCGACCGGCGCTTAGATGTAGGATCACGCACTTGGATACATTAAACTTAAGAAGCCACTTAGCCGACCAGGCACTTAGTTTGTCGATATTCGATTGTAACCCTTTTGCGTCATCAGCGCAGCTGACTTCAGTCCATATTTTAATGTCATCTGCAAACATGACAGCTTCACAATCTAGGTCATTGAGACAGTCGTTCGCGTAGATTAGGAAGAGTAGGGGGCCCAAAACAGAACCCTGTGGAACACCACTTTCTACTTTTAACCATTCTGAGCTAGAGTTTCCAACAACAACTCTCTGTACTCTGAAAGACAAGAAACTCTTGATCCAATTGAAAAGTTTTCCTTGAATTCCTACGTTCCAAATCTTCTGCAAAAGAAGCCCGTGTGGTACACTATCAAAGGCTTTTTTGAAGTCAAAAAATACAACATCTACTGCATGACCCTTATCTGTGGCCTTTGTCCATTTCTCGTGCGACTGGAGGGCACTCGTGAAACAGAACGTCCTGGACGGAAGCCGTGTTGGGCATCGCATAGGATTTGGTTGTTTTTCCAGATAGCGCATTAAATGCCTCTTGATAATACGCTCCATTATTTTTGCATGCTATGCAAGTTAAACTGACAGGGCGGTAATTTTCACAGTCGAGTCGTGAACCTCCTTTATAGATCGGGGCGATGAATGCGCATTTCCATTCTTCCGGGAGTTTGCTTTCTTCAAAGGACTTTTGGAATATGATGGACAGTGGTATACACAGTTCGTTAGCAAGTTCTCGTAGGGCTAATGCAGGAATTCTATCCGGCCCAGGCGACTTGGCTGGTTTTATACGGAGTAATTCGGTTTTTAACTACGGTCGGTGAAAAGTCTAGGTCTAGGTCCTCCGTTGTGGATGAGGAGGAGATGGAGGAGTAAGGTAAAGGGGGGGTACACATTGGTTGACAAACTGTTTGAATAGCAGCAAAAATTATTAGGCTCTCTAGTGAAGACGGTCTGGAAGAATTTGGAAAGAAGGGATGCTTTAACCTGGTCATCGGTCTCCAGTTTTCCGTCTGCAGACCTAAGGGCAGGTATCATCTCCTGAATTCTCTTTGTACTCCGTATGTAGCCATATAGCATTTTTGGGGTGTTCCAACGATTTTTGCAGTATGTTTAGCTCAAACTTCCTCCGCAGTTTAGTAGTCTCACATTTACAAACGTTGCGTTGTTGCTTATATTCCCGTAAGTGAGCATCGGAGCCGGTTTGTCTGTAACGCCTCCAGAAGCGATTTCTTTTTTTGAAAGAGGCCTGCAAAGTTGAGTTTATCCACTTTGGGCGGTTTGTGGTTGTCTTTTTCCTGAGAGGACAGTTGAGGTAAACAATCCTTTTTCAATAACGAACTCAATGTCGTCCAATCTTTATTGGTTTCACCATGTAGTTCTGTTTCCCAGGATATCTCTGACAGTTGTCTTCTCATAAGTGAGTAGTCCCCCTTCCAAATGTTTCTTACCCAAGTATCGGGTAAATTTGGTTTGGAAAACAGTGAGTACTCGAAGCACAGCGTAATGTGATCACTTGAACCGAATGGCGGTCGATCCTGTATGTATAGCACATTTTCCTCATCTCGGGTAAAAATCAGGTCAAGACAGTTTGATTGTTGTCCTTCTCTCGTCCGTGTTCCAAAGGTGACGTACTGAGAGAGAAGTTTGTCTGTTGCCCATTGTAGTAGTTTGTGGTTGAAGTTATCTGGCATTCCCGGCGCAGTCCATGTTTTTCCAGTCAATATCAGGAGCGTTAAAAATCCCCAACAATGAGGACAGCTTTCTTCTCGCTGGCTTTGTAGAGTTCCGTTATGAGAATGAGATCCTGATCAGAAGTCTGATAAGGCGAACGGTACACAACCGATATCGTCAGTGGTCTAGAATACTTAGCAGATATAGTAATGCTTAAGACTTCCACATCGCGTAATAGAATATGTATGTCAGCCATTGCGGTCAGCTTGCGAGTGACATAAACTATGACTCCTCCTCCTCGACTTGGTCTATCTCTCCTGAAGTGCTGATATCCTCTGAGGGATATTTCGGAATCAGTTATTTTTGCAGTAAGCCACGTTTCAGTGAAAGCCATAACGTCTGGGTTAATCTGACAGTTGATGGTGCACCAACTTCCTTCGGCCACAAGCTAATGGATCTCACTCTCGACCAACCTCTGGTACAGAAGGTTCACATATCAACAAGATTTAGAGAGAACCAGAGAGCAAATTGCCTGGACCTTGTATTTACGAAGGACTTCTCTAGCATTTATGAAGTGTATTCTATTGCACCCCTCGGTAAGAGTGACCATAGTACGCTGATGTGGGATTACTCACTTTATTCTCAGCGCCAGAATGGAACGGAATGCAAGCGAAATATATGGAAAGGCTGATTTTTAACGCGATGAGGAAAGAACTGATGTCTATGAGATGGGATTGTTTGCTTTAAAGGGAATCCGGAGGATGACTGGCGATCCTTTAAGACAGTCTCACTCGATCTGATTGAACGCTTTTTGTCCCGTGAAGGTGCAAAAAAAGAATAGTCGCCCCGCCTGGTTAACAAGAGAACTTAACAGGCAGCTAAAGAAGAAGAATAAAAAATGGAAGGTATTCAGGCAAACTGGGTCAGCAGAGCATCTCAAAGAATTTCGTCATCAAAGAAACGCTGTGAAAAAAAATGATTCGTCAGGCAAGGAAGAACTTTGAATCAAGAATTATTCAACAGGCTGAATATAAAACCAAAAACTTTTATTCCATTATATCAATAGCCGACTAAAAAACAAGGACCCAGTAGCAGTACTCATGGATGGGAATGGTGTTGAAGTCGTTGAAAATTGCGACAAAGCCGAGTACTTAGGTCGTTTTTTTGCCTCGGTTTTCACTAGAGAACCGGAACTTTCAGCTTGACCACGTCAACAGTGCTGTTATAGACGCCGGTCCAGTGCTTGAATATATAATCTTCCAGGAACCTCTCGTGGAACTAGAACTGCGAAATCTGAAAGAAGCGAAGTCATCTGGTCCGGACGATATACCGGCCAAGTTCTTGAAAGAACTGGCCAGCGAACTGTCCAAACCACTAGCGCATATATTTAATTCGTCATTTGAATCAGGGAAACTGCCATCCGAATGGAAGGCAGCAAATATATACCCCATATACAAGAGTGGTGCTCGATCTAATGTCAACAATTATCGGCCTGTCAGCCTAACCTCCATTTGCTGTAAAAATAATGGAATCAATAATCAAGAAGACAACCATGAAGTTCCTTGAGGAAAACCAATTACTCTCAGATCTCCAGCATGGCTTCAGACAGAATCGCTCATGTCTTTCTAGTTTATTACTCTCAACAGAGCAGTAGACTCGTGCACTGGACGAAATGGTAGGGTTGACGTCATATACACTGATTTCAAGAAGGCGTTTGACAGTGTCCCACACAAACGTCTTATCTACAAATTATCTGAAATCGGCATAAAAGGAATGTTGCTGACATGGATCGCAGACTTTCTTACAGATAGATTGAAAACTGTGTGCATCGATACCTCGAAGTCAACACCTACTCCGGTTCTAAGTGGTGTCCCCCCAAGGCTTCGTATTAGGGCCGTTTCTCTTCTTAGTGTACATCAACGATTGTGTCGACGACCTGGATTGCAGCGCCATCATGTTTGCAGATGATGTTAAATTGTGGAGGGTCATCAGATCTGATTTCGATAGGCACGCACTTCAAGAGGATCTCAACCGTCTTAGCAGCTGGTCTGCTCGTTGGCTCTTAAATTTTAACGTTGGGAAGTGTGTGGTCCTTAGACTGCGTACCAGAAGGACCAGTGAGGAGGATGATTCCTTCCAATACATTCTCAATGGGCAGCCCCTTTCAATTGTTGAGGAACAGAAGGACCTCGGTGTTCTAATACACTCCTCACTTAAACCATCTTCACAGTGTTTAAAGGCAGCAAAACGCGCTACACAGGTCTTATTTGCGCTCAGACGTGGGTTTTGCAGATTGATAAGGAACTTTTCCGAAAAACCTACGGGGTATTTGTTCGATCTCACTTGGAATATGCCATCCAGGCCTGGTGTCCGTGGTTTAAGAAGGATTATCTACAGCTGGAACGAGTGCAGGCGAGGGCTACGAAGATGGTCAAGAATCTTAGTAATCTGCCTTACAAGGCCAGACTGGTTGAACTTGATTTGTTTCCTCTAAATTACAGGCAACTACGCGGTGACCTCATCCAAACCTACCGGATTGTCAGAGGCCGCAATTGTGCCCTAGAATTTGCTGAATTCTTCGAATTGGCTGTGACGGAACATCTGCGGGGTCATCCCTTTAAACTGCAGAGGAAGTTTGTCCACACGGAAGTCCGTCGGAACGCCTTTTTGCAGAGGGTCGTTGGAGCATGGAACGGACTCCCTGAGGATGTTGTCCTTTTCAGAAACTGTTGATGCATTTAAATTCAAACTAGATACTCATTTTCTGAGAAACTATTGTCAATATAATGAAGATTGTGTAAACAGTGGCAGGTTGCGCCTGGCGCACACATTTCGATGACCCTACATTTTCATTTTTCAGATATATCACTGTAAAAATTTATACTATTGACATTTTTGCATATGAATAGGGAGCTCAAGGGCGAAAGCCTACTTCCCTCAATAAAGTGACTTAAAGTGACTTGACGTACTGTCCTATCTGTGACACCCTATGCGAACAAAAGAGTACAGCTTGCATAACATTTATCAATAAATGCATCAACTCTGCATGTCTCTCTCACATTATTGTCCAAAAATGTATTAAGCACTTATGATAGAAGCTGGTACAGTATATTGATGCTCTCCCGGTCTCTTGACTGCATGTCGTTCTCGTGGGTTGAGACCCGTCAATGCCGCAACTAGATTATTGTCTTTTAAGGGCTGCGAGTTTGACAGAATTGTTTGTTGTGCGGATGACTTTAGTTAAAATGAATTGGGCATTGTCACAGCATAATCAGAAGAGATGTGTTAACGTCGCTCGTTTCGCAACCCACTCGACATTTTTGGTCTTTTTGTCTGACCAGCATATGTTTGGGATGGGAATATAGCAACACCCTTTTGAGTAAATATGTTTATGTATAACTCCTTTGAGATTTGCCTCCTGGGAGCCTGGATGAATTTCGAGGTCACCGTGGCTTTTTCTCATAAATGCTCTCAAATCACATCAAACAATGTACGATGATCTCCAGTTTTACATATCCTGACCCTTCGATCGGTGTATTTAAGATGCTTCTTACTTGACCGTATCATATGACAGATTGTGCAATCTCCCTTCCTACGGATTTATGTTATATGTAAGTTTACTTCCCATGGACAATTGGAATAGTTGTCTTCGAAGGCCCTATAAAACATTGCATAAAATACAAAAATAAATTTAAATTTTTAACTTTAATGTTTAAGAAACATAGTAATTTAGTAAATTTTATTTTATTAATGGGAATTTAAGCCGAGACACATTCAGTGCTCAAACGAAATGGCCAATAAAAGGTATAAGTGTTAAATAATCGTAATTATTTGCAGTGTATGTTTGGTGTAAAACTATTTCCCGGCTAGTTAAATGGGATTTTTCAAATAGATCTATATCCAGTTTATGACTGAATGGCTTTCTTATGCCCGCTTATATTATGGCAGATGGAAGGATGCTCCAGGCACCAACAGTTCGTTGTGAAAACGAATGTTGGCGAACATGCAAGAGGTCATTAAGGCCTTTGTGAGAGCGCAGAATCGCTTCCAAACAAGTTCGTTTACTTCTATGCTGGTATACAAAGGGAAACAGAATAAGAACTTCACTTAAGGACTTTCCTCTTTAACTTTTGAACCCCTTGCTTCAAATTAAAATTCGCCCTCAGCCCATGGTGCCATAAAATCTCTCGCTAGTCTAGTTGCAACCGAATAAATGACCCACATTTCAGTGCCAAATCTTCCTCATCCATTTTTATAGAAATTATTTAGACAGATAAAACAATCCCGGACGTCATTTTGCCCACCCTTAAACATTGAAATAGGTTTCGATATTAAAAAATAAGTATTATTATTTCGTGTTGTTGAGTTACATCCGACAGACGCATTCAGTCGGTAAAGTGTCTTTGCAAAAATCTATTTAGATAACATCATTAGTAGGGATGACACTTGCAACATTGGATTAAATTCTAACAAGCTACTTGGACGAAGCGATCAATGTGTTCATGCTTACGAGTACATTTATTTTTTCTGTACCCGAACTTTTAGCAGTTTGGGTAAGAAATTTATGTTATAGGGGTGATGAATAGTTTGACCGTCGATTTCGACGATATCTATCGTATGCTCCACGGAAGGGTGATGCAGGGACGGTGACTTGCGCGTGGTTTAGCTTAAAGTGATAGTATACTTGCGCTGCATCTTGCGCTCTCTCTCCTCCTCCCCCATCTGAGCCCGGTGTCCCTGACAGAGTCAAAAATACCGGAGATGGGAGGGGCGCAGGTGGCTGGTGCGGCCGGAGCCACCCCTGGGCGTACCACCAGACCACCATAGGGGTGATACGAAAATGAAAGTGCACCTTATGAGATAGACTGGAGCCCTGCACACGTACGTGACCCAAAGGCTGCCTGGTTCTTATTAAGGAATTTGATTCAGTAAATGGTAGAGAGCTACTGTCCTCTTAAAAGTAGATGGTGTGTCTCCCGATCCCAGTGGGTAACATGGGAAATGAAAAGTAATCTCAAGAAAAAGGAGACTGTAGAGAACATTCGCCAGATATAAACAACCCAAACACTTTTCCTTTTTTAAAAAAAGCAAAATTGGTGTTGAAATCTTCTGAGGAAAAGAAGATCCGGCTTTTTGTCAGAAATAGATAAAGGACTACTCAGAACCTTGAAAAGGTTCTTTACTTACGGGAATACAGCAGAATGAAATCGTAAATCCATTCATTGTCTGAAGGGATTTTATGGAAGCACGTTAACTGATAACTCTGATAAGGCCAACCTCTTATCCCATTGATTGACTTGTATGTATAGAGTGGAGCCGCCTTTGAAGACGGAGAACCCCAAATAATTAGATTAACTAATACAGAGCAAAATAGCACGGTTACATTTCCAACAGGCATAATAAGAAAAACTCTGAAACAGTTACAGCCCACTAAATGACCTGGTCTGGAAAGCACATCCACAAAAGTTCTCAATGATCTCACCGACCTGTTGGCCTCTTCAATCTCCAAGATCTTTGAAAGTTCAATGCAGGTGGGGACTCTGCCTTCCCCGTGGAAGAAAGCCAACATAATCCTATCTATAATGGGGGAGAGAACCTCACAAAATAGCTTCAGACCTGCCAGTCACACAATCATCTGTTGCAAAATAAAGGAAAAGATAATCTTGGTGGAAATAATGAAGCATGTTACTGAAAACAACTTACAGAATTCATATTAACAAAGATTTAGAAGTGGTCGACCCTGCCTTTCAAACCTGCTTAAATCCATGGAAAGCTGAACGAAGTCATTAGATATGTGTTTGTCAGTCGATGCTGTCTACATTGACTTCAGCGAAGCCTTTGACAGGGTTCCACACAGACGCCTGCTAATGAGGCTGCATCAAAAAGGTATGACTGGCAACCTGCTCAATTGGCTAGACGACTTTCTCACAGGCAGGTGCCAACGTTTTTGTATTGATGACGCCAATTCGCACTGGGAAACCATTTACAGTGCGCTTCGGTAGGGCAGCGTTCTGTGTCCAATTCTGTTACTAATATAAATGAACGACTGCCTCGATTGTCTAAAATGCGAGAAGGTCATGTTTATTGATGATCTTAAGTTATGTACTTCAATGGAAAAGCCGGAGGATACGCAGAACTTACAAAATAACTTGGATCACTTGCGAAAGTGGTTAGACGAATGGCTGTTAAACCTTTATTTCAGAAAATGTCATGTCACCCGACTACGGTCTAGTTACAGAACGGTAATGAGTTTTGAATATCAAAACTTACTCAGTGGTCACCAGCTCGAGGAAGAAAATGAATTAAGGACTGTAGTGTTTGGATAAAACCACACTCAAGCCATCGTCAAACTGTGCCAAAAGAATGAAGAAAGCTATGTGTATCCCGGGAGCAAGGAAGACATCTTCGGTATTTTTGACAAAAAGCTTTTTGGTCGTTTGTTTGGAACACTTGTACGGCTGGGGTTGGAATATTGGGTTCATGCATGGTGCATCTGAACGAAGCTGGATAACGGTTGGAGAAAGTTAAACGATAGACGACGAAACTAGTCAGAGAATTAGAGTGCCTACCATATAAGGGTTGCCTCGAAAGCCTTAAACTATTTCCTGTCTCTTATAGGCAATACACAGTGGGTATTATCTTGGAACTTAAATTTGTCAGAGAAGTTGACTTTGCTTTTCAAAAAGTCAATTTTGTTGAATTGGAAAACACGGCAAATTACTGAGTTCACCAATGCAAAGTGAAGATTTACTACAACAAACTTGCAGTGCGGACCATCTTCCTTTCCCACCGGGGGATAAAAATGGAAAAAGCTGCCTACTTCGGTTGTTCTGACTGAGAGCATGCAATACGTAAAAGAAGATTTGAAGAATTTTTACTTGATGGACACATCTAGTTGACATTAATGACCGATATACAATAGGCATGTCACAATTTAACATATACATTTACAATGGCATCTATCTGTAGATAGGGTATTCGAAGTCTCTGCCTATGTCCATTATATATACGGAGTTATATATAGTGTGCCACTGCCATGGTTTTAATTTGGATGTCGCTGAAATTGAGTAAATAGTGAACCGTCCCATGTAAAGGTTGGTGCATTATCAAGGTTTGATCCATGATGATTGTAAGTCAGAAGTTCGCGCAGGCCATGGCGGCCATTGCTCCGTTGCACATGCTTTTCCAGTGCGATTTAGAGTGTTCAGTAATCTGCAAAGATGCAATCGTAGACATAAGTTCTGGCTATAGTGTTAAGACCTGCATTCTAAGGCTATTGAGAAGATGCATTTTATTCCAATAGGCGATGTGTATCCTAGGTTGCTCATCACATAAGGCGTCCAGCAGCCTTGTGGTCACATGAGACTGAGGATATTGGGAGCCAGTATGGAGCACTACTTCACTTCGATGATCTGTGCGATGGCTCCAAAAGTTGCCTTTTTCAGTGACGTGTTTTTTTATCCCGTCGTTGAGCTTAACCATCACGTCCGTGAATCACTCAGGCCAGATGAATTTTTGCATGTTTATTCACAGTTCATCGCAAATCGCCATTTCAACAACTTTCCTTCGATGCATGAAAGTAGTGTAAATGCTAGTTAACATTTCCTGCAAATTCATTCGTATTTTATTATCGCCGAAGCAAATATCGGCTTTTCACGGCGTCACCCGAAACCACATTGACATTCCAGGAATTTTCTATGTTCCAGGTTGTTGTTAATCAGATTAAGAAGATTAAAAGCAAAGATATTTCCTAATATAATGTACAATATATGCCTCTGTAGTTATCGCAGTTGTTGGTTCCCTTCTAGACTGTAGAAATGGACGATAGCCCCGTCCTTGAAAACATGAGAACATGTCCACGGCGTACCTCGCCTGGAATGTCATTGTAGTTTTCCCTACCAGAGGGTTTGCTGCCGAGAGTTTGTTCCGGCTCGGATGGTTTCTTGCTGGCGATGTGGGAAATCGATGTCAAAGTTATTTTGTAGTTAGTGAAGCCAGTGTATGATAGCGTCAGAGATCATTGGTGGGTTGGTGAGAAGTCTTCAGAATTTATCTGGCGAAAGCCTCATAATTTGTGATTTTGCCATCAGGAGTATTGCGCTATTGTTGCTGATGGGTGGCGCGGAACACGTGATGCAAGGGCCGTAGATGAACTTAATGTAGTTAAATAAGGTTTTTATTCCGTTGCGGTCCACGTACCATCGGATTTCTTTGGTCTTATGAGCCGTCGTGATGTTAGTTATCTTCCAAACTGACATCTGGGGAAGGTTGCTTTGTTTGCGCCGATCCAGTATTCTATGACAGTTTTCTTTTTGAGATATTTGGCTGATAGAAAAGACGTTGTCATCAATATTGTCCTAGTTTTGACATCGTGCGCACCTAAGGAAGTTAGATGACGTTCCTTACATGACACGAGCGTGGCTTCGCGGTGGTTGTATCTTCAGGAACCCGCGGGTCACTGGACCAGTTGATAGCTGAACTCGAAGCGCCAAACAGGTCAGTTCAACAGAATTGTATTTAATCTAACTGATGATCACTTTAATTTGCTCTACTGTGAGGTTTGTATCATAGCCTCATCTTGGAAATGGCGATGTGGTGATCCATCCAATTACCGGCTTCGCAAATTCCATTAGTTACCAGGGGATTCTGTCAATCTCACTTGCGGACGACAATGTATTCTAGCAACTGTCAAAGCCATGAGCACGAATGCATCCACGTTGCCTTCTTACGTGACCGAAGGCGAAAGGGTGTGCTGATTAGAAGGAAGCGATGTTCCTTGCAGGATCACAGAAAAAAGAGACAGTTTTTCGTTACAACCGTGAGGTGATGAGCAGCTGATTCTCTTTGCAAGGCAGCCTGGTTTTTCTCGACGTGGTCTTTCAATTCGCTACGAACAACCAGTTTGTACTTCTTTGGTACGGTCACCAGAAGTAAGAACAGGTCTTCGTAAAAGTTGTTCCTCGTCTCTTCAGCGTTGACCTTTGCGGAAGCCTACTAACTGATTATGATATTTGTGGTGAATATGGTCCCTGGAGAGGGAACAACGATCAGTCGTTGATACCCCGTGGCAGATATAACAGTCATCAAAAAACGTCGATTTGGTTGGCAAAGTCAACGTCACTCCAGATGGCGTATTCAGCGCCCAGACACTCCAGCTGACTTTTTCTGGAAGATTAGGTCTGCCTACGAGCAGTGATTTTCACCGTGTATTGCATCAGTTCTCGTGCGATTGGCCTTGGTCTCAGTTCCAGTAGACAGCTCCTGAAATTGTCTAAAAGATTACCAAAATTTGAAGCTGTTAGATCGAGTTGACTAATCTCGGCAGCTTTTGGGGCATAACATGCAGATTGGGATGAAATTTTGTTTGTGTGATTGTTTTAACCATGTGTGGTGTATCTACGTGGGGAGTTTAGCATTTTTGTCCCTAAATAGGGCAGCTGAAACAAGTGACACGGCTGCCAAACACCAATTTGTGTCATGATTTGTTTTAGAGGAAGAACAACTTGCGTCATCGCATATTGCCTTCCCTGTCTGTCTTTTCAGCGTGGGAGGGGGAGAGCAGCAGAATTACCTTAAGTGTGGACATAAAACACTGGATACCCCCACCTGATTCAGCCCCCCTAATGAGGTGTTTACCGGTGTGTAACTATCAAACAGGGCCTAGATTTGAAAACGCATAGGTAAGACGTGGGTGCAAGTTAAGAGCCACCAGATTCACAACTCTAACCCACATACCCCTGTTACGAAAAAGTACCCCACGCACAAAGCGGCCTCATAGGCCATCTTAAGATTAAAGACAGCAGCAGCCCACTAGCATCACATTTTAACATTTAAAAAATATATACTTTCACCCCTTCTTTAACCGTTGCTACCATGACCTCCTCCAGAAAGGGTTGTCACACCCCTGAAGCCCTGCCAACTTCGATCACCAACACCATCTTGTCGGCCAAAATTTGCGTTCAGAATGGTGATGAACCAAAAACACTAGCACATTTCCCAATCCCACCATTGATGAAAAGGACTTCCAACGCCCTGTCACCAGCGGAACATGACTCGGAACCCAAACGTTCACTCCCTACATCTGCCTTCCACTGCTGAATTACTCACGCAGATTACCTCGCCGCTTGGTAATATTCGGACACAGTCGCATCCACAAAAGTGGAATTCATCGCGACAACGACACGCCAAGTACACACTGCATACTTGACAACTTTTCTGTCTCCGGCGCTAAAAGCTTCCCACTTACCCACCTGACCACCACTATTAGCCTCACGACCACAATCAGCTCCATAACATTCTACGTACCCTGTCTCACTGCCAGAGCACATGCAAACCACACATCAGCCTGTTCAGCCGCTTGCAAATCGATCGCACAGCGACTAAAGAACCAGTACCAGGAATACTAGCATACACCCACCACATCCAACTCAGCTGTTTGTCGTACCCTCGCACCTTCAGTCACCAGATTGTCGTACATGGCCACATGCGCCTTCCTGCAAACTTTGGTAGCACATTACCAAATATCTCCTCACCAGCACCACGTCAAACAGCACACAAACGGCACACACGCAAAGCACAATCAAGTGGTAAGTGTGTTATCCGGCTCCTTCTCCATATAGCTGGTCTGCTACATGTGTGGGCCAACATTGTGACGATCACGGTGTGCTAAAAGCTATGGCTTGGAAGGTTGCAAGCTTACTAAATAACTCGGAACTACTAGTAAATCCAGTGTTTGTTTGTTTGGCTTGGCCAAATGGTGGATTGAGAGTCAGGCTGCAGTTGGTGCTTCTTAACGCGACTTCCAACACTCATACACATGTGTGCCCCATGCCAGCCATCCCCTTTGTGTGTAATTTTAGCGCTAGTATTAAGGGGGCTAGGTCGTATACGTGGAACGTGCAGAAGAGCCAGACACTGCATATATTTCCCGCAACAGACAACTGACCGACTCAGACAGTGGCTAAGGCCTGTGAATTGGAAAAGAGAGTGCGTTTGAAAGCTCAGTGCATATTTTTCAATAAAAATAATCTAACGCACTTGAAACTATCACATTGCGCTAAGAGCCGTCGCTTTGAAGATCTCCAACTGACGGGATACTTCAGATTGCATGGTCAGTCAATTATGTTTATTTGTGGAGTGGCCGACTGGTCAAATGAGAGTCAGGCTGCAATGGATCTTGAATATTGTGGCCTCTTTGACATCCGCATCCAATGGGATCCAACCAGGTGTGTCGGGTACTTTGGGGGCTGATCAATCCACGCCAGCCAACTGCCCACTCTTCCTTCGTCGGTTTTCTTGACACGGTCACGACACCGGATACAGGTGGAGAAGTAGGAAAGAGTGCGTTACATAAAGTGCAAGTCTCTTATCATTGTTAACTAATTCATGCGCACGTTATCATTCCCGTGTTAAAATCTTGTATGGCACACGGTTGAGCTCATCTGAATCGATCGTCGACGTCTCTCTTATCTACATGGTAGCATTGAAGATTTATATTCGAGGCAATGCAATTCTTAAGTGCAAGTTTGTGTACACTGATGGCTAAGCTGTTGCCTATAAATTAATTGGCAAATTAAATTAGTCAACAAATCCGTTTTCTGGTTGAATTCATCCATATATTTTTGCAAATTATTGAATCATTTGTATTGAGCCGACTAACGTTAACTGATAATGTGTGTGATTTGGGAGACAAGCCAAAACGAAATATAATATTTATAATATGTCATAACTTAAGAGGGCGATTATTTTTGATTTTGTGGATGCTTGTCAAGTTACGCTAGTCAGAAGTTGCGTGTCTAATTTTCATAACAGCCTAACACAAGTCCGTCGCCTTGAACCATTCTTCAACAACTTTCCAAGAAAAGTGTCCTTTTGGGCACTTGATGCGCAGGCAAAGCTGCCTTTTGTGTATATTTTAGTCTTTTGTTGGCACAGGTAACACATTTGACAGCCTTGTTCCTAGTCACGCCAAATGGAAATACCTCGGTTACTTTAAAGGTAATAATAAAACGTCCATTATATGATTTCCGCTGCGCAGACTTAGTAGGGCAATAACCAACTAGGGGAAAGGCACTCTTTCGTCAAAAGTTAGTCAGCATATCCTGAAAATACAAGGAGCTTAATAGAAAAAGCGTACTTTTATTTGGAGGCTGTTAATGGTAGGTCAACTAAGAGTAACATGGAGACCATCTTACTGTTCTATAACACTTAATTGAAAACCCCTGAGCAAATATCACGCATGTGTGTAAGAAGTTCACGGGGCATATTCGGATTATATGCATCGAAGGAAGGAATCCAGATAGCTCCGTATCGTAGCACCCATAATTTCAGCACAAACATTATAAGAAATAGCGTCCCATATTTCGTTTGTGTCTGAGAGGGCCTAACCTATCTTGAGGGAATCGTCCTCATATCCTCCAGTTAAATAATTTTTCTTAAATGCCAAGAATTTTTATTTTGCGCAGCTGGTATTGCTTTAGAGGTAGTGTCGAGAAAATTACCGAAATCACTACGATCGGCATCTCCTTCAGAGTAAGAGTGAAGTTCATGAAACTCAAGTACGAGGAATGTTCTCGATAAGATTCCTATTTAAAACCCTTTAATCTATTGAACGCCCCACGGAACTGTACTTTAATTCCCTTTATAGGAAACGATGTTGCTTGCAGCATAGTTCGACCATGTATACGAGCCCGATGTGTCTTAAAACAACATTAGGGGGTTCTCCTCCTGTACCTCACTGACCATTTTGCACTAAACACTTATACAAGGCTACAGGAAAGCCAGCTAGTCCTGTGCACAAGTTTTTGCAAATCAGTTCACATGCTCGATCCAGTTGGCTAACAACGGTATCGTCTTAAAATTTAAACCGTGCAGAAACTGTTATGATGACTAGAGCGTCCCGTATATTGTCAAACTTTGAAGTGTCAGTGGGTGATACTACTGTCAACCAAGACTATAGGCGTTTGGACCAAAATCTTACCTTCTGGGATTCACCTTCCTCTATATCGCTAATGCCATGATCGGCGCATTAAGCTTTGTCCTTCACCTTCCTTTCTACCTGGATACCTACTATAACCTTTGTTAGCAGTGAGCATTCAAAAAATTTTTGATAGCCTCTGAGCCGACATTTATATTTCCTTTGCTGGCGGTTGTGAGGAGCATGATTTGTGTACTTTAAAAGGAAATTGAATTTGTACTTTACTGTCTAAAACTTTCTATTACAATTGCCGAGGAATTAAAACATCACTAGTTGTCACCATGAGGGTTAACCTTAAAGTCACCTGGTTTATTGCGACAAAGATACCTATCGAAAACTGTCCAGTTTTGAAACATGCCGGGGGAAATGAAAGCAAATGCGACTTGACCATGCCTGTCACTTCGCCTTACTTAAACTTTATCTTTTTCACTGTTTCACAAACGTGCTTTTTAAACTTTATATATGCTAAGTCATCAGTAGAATGCGAAACTTGATAAGATGTAATCAATAGTTACTTTGAGGACTCCTGCAAGAGGAATTTCTGTTTAAGGCTGAAAGAGCTTTTATCAACTGCAATCAAATAACTCAAACTTTCTTGGAGTTATTTTTAGCGAGCTTTTTAGGCATTTGTCAGTTTGTACATCTGAGGATGTATGTTAGGAGAAAAGTGGAACTTTAAAGTTGTGAAGCCATCAGGAAATGAATGATGCGTGAAGTAGGTCAAATCCAGTAACGACACAAACTTGACGAAGGTTAGAAAGAAGCTTCAAAAGAACGTTCAGAGGAAGGCGGTTTTTGCTGTCAGGCATAAAAACCAATTAAGGCACAACAGTGATTAACAGGAAGATAGTGACAACGAACACTTTCACAGGACATGCCCACCGAATGTGTATCATAGCAAGACAGTCGCACTTATCTTTCTGCTAATTTGTTCCAAGCTTCGGTTATACTACCGGGAACCTCGATTAACTTCACATCAAAACGCAAACAACAGTGATTCTGATATTTACGCCATTTAAACGACTTATTTTTAGACTAGTAAAAGCCTCTGAGCGTACCTGTTTCTATTTAAAAATGTTTTAATTGGTCTCTCCTGATGCACACTTCTGCTGCCCAAAAATTAACTGTCAAGCTTTGCCAGTTGTTTATGGCATGATGGTGACTTGGTGAAAATGCCATAGGGTTGCATCAGAAGCTATGGTAATGGTGTATTTACTATTAAATTTCCATAGCTTCCGGTGTTCATCGAATACTGATGAATACTGATGAAGTTCCTCTACATATTTTAAACAACACTACGCAAGTGTATAGAAGATTTCATCTAAAGATCGATTTCTTCTTTCTGGTAAAAAAAAACGTGTAAGTCCTTTGTGGATGGATATCCCAGAGGACTCGATTATGTGACTCCTAATAAATGTGCTTATACAGCATATGTGGCAGTCGGCCAGGCTGCGTAAGTAACCAGTTTCGTTGGGGTTATTTACTCAGCACTTTGAAATATTTTCTGCAAAATTCTGGTGGCAATGAAGTGTTGTGCTATAACGTCTACGCTAATTGGTACTCAATGCTTTGTTGAGTTTGATGTTTTTTATTATGATCAAAGTTAAAAATAGAAAAGCTCACTTGCTTTTTATAATAAGTTGCATTTACCTATAGGTACTATGCATTTAGCAAAGAAACTTGTACACGTTGAGGCACTGTTCGGTCCTTACGTTGTTCTACGAAAAGGGACGAATTAGCCTGTTCTTATCTAGACAATTCCTTGATAATCGGCAGCAAGCTAGAGATTTGCCACTCCTCGTTTTTTTTTATCCTGCCGTGTCCTAAGGTTCTTTAAAGTTTTGACGATCATGAGAGGTGTAACTTGCATCCACTTACAAGGTACTAATGGAGCACTAGTTGTTGAGTGTTAGTGGCCGAAGGGAAACATTTACTTCGTTTATCATGGACGTCTTAGAGCTGCAAATTCAAATGCATTTCTCAAACAATAAAAAGGGATTTTGAGTACAAACTCTGGTTCTAAGTGGTAAGCAGCACAGAGTTTTGCAAATACTTTAACGAACAAATTGAGAACGATCTAGTTGTGTAGTTAGGGCAAACAGGTGCTCGTACCTTTATCTTAAGTTTGACATATTTGGGCACTAAAATATCCTCTAGAAACTAAATGCTTAGCTCTAAGCGCACAAGATATTAATCATTTTGGCAAATATGAGACAATAACTCAGTTTCGCCAAGCCACGCATAACACACGCTGGCGAATTTGTCAATAAAGGGTACAGAAATATACTTTAGCTCCGTGGGCGTCACCAGCGTAACTATAGCGGCAAAAAATATTATCGTTGAATTTCAAAACAGGTGATAAACCCCCAGGTAGTTGATGTTCTGAAATAAAGGAGTAACCTTACACATTTCTCGCACATATTTAACTGCAATCCGCAAGCAAATCTTTGCTGTGATGACCAAAGAGGCTGGTTTAACCTCTTTTGCTATTAAAATACTCTTGAATTTTGGAAATCAGCCAAAATACTCATAATAAAATTTTATTTGAAAGTTTCCTTAGGCAAAATATCAACTCCTGTTTTCACATTTTCGTATTTTTAACCGTTCACCGTTCTTTCACAGGTCGTACCCTGTTTCCTCTAATCATTTCGTATATTCTAACCAGTCAAATACAGAAAGGTCACATGTGTAAACTTTTGAATATGTATCACGAGGGATGTCGATTGCGCAGTTTAAGCGAAAATTCCAAGGGGCTACCAAACTATTTAACTCACTCGATTATTTTTGGAAATTTTATTCTTAAAACGAAAATATGCTAACTTCTTTTTTGTGGAAAATACCAAAATGCTTCCACGAGTCTTATGAAAGAAGTTAAACCAGTATCGCTTTCGTAGGTAAGGCAATTAAAATTATTCCTATGTAGAAAGATCGATAAATTTCAAATGTTTTTTGTGCTGTGACTGCACCAATGAAAAAATACAAATATGGCATTTACACCACACTAACATTTATGCGATATGATGGATGGGCATAGAATGGATGGGCTTTGAATAAGAATAAACATTAACCCTACAATGTGAAAGAGAGCATTTTCAAATGCATATAATGGTTCATGTTGAAAAGAGATGGCCGTTTTCATAATGAATAAGTAGATAAGCATCAAACTTTGTGGCGGGTAAATAATTATCATTAAATTGGTAACTATTACATCTAGAGTTTGCTATGGGAAACCTCTGAGCCCAAAAGAAAACGCACATGATCAGAGGCAGTTAATATCCTATCCACTTACTTACCATATGTCAACAATGCGATTCATACAGGAGTACGAAACGCCCATGTTTACAGGCCATTATTGTTCTTAAAAGAGGAAAAACGCAAAAATATAATAAAATAACGTGAATTATTTTGTAAAGTAAAAGCCCGTAACTTCTCAATGTGTACTATGCTGAAGCTGATTGCCTCTTCGCAGCATCCTAGTAATGTAATTTCAGTTTCCATTAAAGGTTACGGGGCAAAGCTAGGTGATCATTTGTTTTGCTGAAACCGCAGGAGGATCTTTAAAAATAAAATATCTTGGTGTCCCATCGATAATGGTTCCGTTTTATAGAAGATTTAGGCAGATTTGAATTTTTCTGGCTTCTGTGTTTTGTAAAAAAACGGAATACATCTTTGAAAGTTAGAAAATTAAAGCAGCGAATTTTTTGAAGGCAGGCGGAGCTTGCCGTACTTTAGCGTACACTTTCATTGTAATTCATTAAATTTACAACTGAAATTCTGGATTAAGTAAAGGCTACTAGATATTATTTTCCACAAGCTCATATAGGTAAACAATGACGCAAATAACATTAAATAAACGCATAAGATAATCTTATACAAAATGAATTATAAGATAGAGTGGCGTGAAGTCTTGTCATTTTAAACAAAAACGGATTTTAAAACAGCTGCTTTACCTATTATGTGCTTCATGATATCACTTCATGGAATACGCTTAGCCATTTTGGTCAATCTATTTTACCCTAGAATTACATTGTAATGCATTTTAATAAAAAAGTAACATTTACCTTTCTGGGCATATGACTCAAGTTTAATTTAGAAATCTGCACCACAGATATGACACTAAAATGCATTTGTGCTCATCCAAAAATTAGTATTGCCAGTTTATTGATTCCATTTTCAGAGCTGAATATTAATTCATTTGTAGAAGTCAAATCAACTTCAATGGACTAACCGCGAAGATTCAAATTCTGCCAACAAGCCGTACTATGTAGTTAACCGTCCTCAAATCCTATGAATATTGGACACCTCGTTGCCTGAGACTATCAGGATGTGGCCATGCCAGGAGCAGGGCAAACTATACTGCTCCAGAGTATGAATATCATGAGCTTATCCCACTAAACGTCTCTCGGCTCAAATTATTTGTATCCACCTTTCCACGAAAAATGAACCGAACTATGGAGCAGAATTTTGTGAAACTTTGCATACTAATTTTTGAGGAAATTAAAAAGCTTAAACAATTTCAGAACAGTTAGCATCCTTTGATGTAAAAAACCCAAATGGAGTGTCCCTTTGGGGGAAATTTGAATAAAGTTCATTGTGAGCAATAAACTTTCTAAGTTGCTTTGTAAAAGTTACATATTTACCGTTACTTTTAAATAGCTACAACTAAAATTGAAGTGCGCACACTTACTTAAAAACACATATTCAAATTCGCGCTCTCTTTGGAGTTTTTCGGCAGAAAAATATCCCAGAAAGGACAACGAGCAGGCGACAATTTCAAGTGTTTTACTGTCTTGGGAAATTTTGATGCAAGCCGCATTGATAGTACAAAGACGGGCGGCTCATCGCGTAATTTTGAAAAGCGCTTTAAAATCACGTAAATAAACCGGAAACATTTTGGCTCACGCTGATAGATAATGCACGGGAATGGGTTAAGTTTTGGAAGAACGAAGCACTAAAAGCTGAAATTATGATGGGTTTGGTTACGATTCTCCCATTTGATACTCTCTTTTTGGCCTATCCGCAAAACTGGGCTGGAAAAAGGCACCAGTCTGGAAAAGTTGCACAGCAGAATTATTGCTGTCACCCGCAGCCAGAAGTAGGGTAGACTTAGTGAGCAATAGAAAATCACACAGGTAGCTAAGGAGCTGATGAAGCATACTTATAAGCATACATCCCAACGCTTATAACTTACGTGCGTAGACGGATGTACGTTCCGTGCTGTTCAAAGCCATCTCCATAAAGACTAATTATACAATTTTTAAGTGGAATTTGCTTCTAGCTGACTAAATATCATAAGAAGAATTGGCTTCCTTAAATGAATTATCTTGGAGCACTCATTCTTCTGGAAAACGGGGTCAGAATCTAAAGCATAGGTGGTACAAGAATGTCTTATTTTTCCAGGTTTTTTTTTAAGTAGTACGGGATACAATCGAATAGCTTAAGGGAATTTTTCTCGTGAATTACTTATTTCTCAGAAGTCAAATAGCTTAAACACCTTATGGAACTGCATTACTTAATTGAGTATTATTGCTGTTTGAATGGAGTGGCTGAATGTCCGAGCAATCCGACTACGCGTGCTACGTACGTATGACCTGATCCGATGACAAGAAACACATTTTTCCCAAAAAAACAAAACCTTTATTGACTAGGATCCCATCTTTGTGTCAGTACTATAGAGGGCACCTTCAAAAACAGTCATTAACCTTGAAACCTAACATTAGAGAACGAGATTATACCGTCGGTTAGCAACTTCCAAACGACGAATGGAGGATTT
Source organism: Schistocephalus solidus (assembly GCA_017591395.1). NCBI lineage: Eukaryota > Metazoa > Platyhelminthes > Cestoda > Diphyllobothriidea > Diphyllobothriidae > Schistocephalus > Schistocephalus solidus. The sequence continues at coordinate 42,344 of WEDG01004629.1, forward strand.
CGTAGTAGTTTCAAAGCAGGGCTGATTGGTTCTATTGAGTCATGTGCTGAAATGGCGTGCGGACGAGCTCCCCAGAATCTACATCCCTCCCACTATTTTCTCTTATGGACTAGTCCGTTGCCTGACCTGGTCAACCATTGGATGCTGGGAATTGGGCGCCATTAACCCGTCTACTTGTGCTACACATGAACGGATCCCTGCACTATACACGAGGTCTTCAGGAATAAAGAAATAGAACTTTTGTACCTTGCAAGCTTAAATGTGCAGTAATAAATCTACGGAAGTACGCAGGAGCATGAATACTGAGACAGACTGATAGTGTTATAAAGATGACTTGGGTTTCAGGGGCAGCAGAAAGGTTAAGTACGTTTATAAACACAATGTCTTACTTCATGCTGCACGATCATTTCGTTAAAAAGAGATCAAACCACACTAACAGTTGAATCACAGATATAAATCTGGTTGGTCTAAAGTATGTGGGAAACTTACTAGATGACTGCTTTAAAAGTTTAATTTAAAATTTGTATTTTTGATTAGGCGTTAAACCTTTTGTGCAAAGTTACTTATAACCAATTTGAAACACAAAAAAATAAGCTGACTATTCTTAAAGGGCTGGCTGCGGATTCCTCATGAATATGTGGGACAGAATAATGTGCGTCAAAAATCGGTACGATTTGTTTCATAAAGGAGTCTTGGGCAAATTGTCAACTATGATAATAGCCGGTAAAAATACTAAGTGAAGTCAATCGTTAGTTGCATGATTTAAATCCCTTGCAAAATAATAAAAAGAAGAACCTACTTCCTCTGAAGTTTTATTTTCATGCTCAAAGCCATCATCAAGGACAGTGTTCTTGACGGGGACCATACCTTCAGAGTTTTATACCTGTTTTAGGCCACGGAAATAATGACCTATATTAAATTATCAGACCAACGTTTTGCGTTCAGTGGACCTAGAACGACAACTGTCCAACGAACCAGCTCCTTTGGATTGCAGCCGCAATAAGCTGCGGTCTTAATACATCCTGTTGAGTCCGATCAGGTTCGCGACTTAAACTAAACAGTTGGGTGGGAAGAGTGATCACAAAATATTGGGATGTAAACGCAAAAGCGGTTAAGCAGGGCAACTCGTCACGCTAGATTGCACACGAAGATTAAGGTGCTGAGCGAGTTTTTGAGTCAAAAGTATGTCACTCCTCTTTTGTCGGCCTTGCGACAGATCGTTCGATTTTTTGCGGTAAGCATACTCAATGGCTACCCTTCGAATGCCCAACGATTGCCAACTTTTGCTACACCGGGCTGGAGCCCATTGGTCCTCATTCCGATAATGCTTGCCTTTTGATCTTCAATTTCTTGGTCAGATTTGATAAACCTGATTCTGCCATTAAAAACGCAGTCGGTATTACGTAGATAACCACAGACAATATGCTCTTTGTGATTTCTACAAGTAGCTATATGTAATTAATATAAATTTCTCCAATGAAATTTCAGATACATATTTGACTCATATCCACTACTGGTTTAATTTTGTTTATATTTTGTTGTTTCCTTTAAGTTACCACCTAGAAAATCGAACTTAAGAGTTAAGTACCTGAATATTTTATTTTTGCTTTCTCATTGAAACCTCCACTGCTGATGACAAAATCCACAGGTATTTCTTTTTTTGCACGCCTAGTATTCAACATTAATCAAAGTGGATCCTTTATGAACCTAAGGGATTCTTCTATTCCTTTTGCCTTTTGCTCGTTTACATTCCATTTTCTTCTACATTTGACGTGTCTGATCTAGTTCTGTCGTTATTCCACCGTTTTAACTACAGTAGACACAGTTTGTGTTCTGCAATCAATCTTAAACACTGGAGAGCAAAATATGTTCCGCATTTCACGCTTCTCTGGTTTATGCAAGCAAGATCAAAAACAATATCTTAATTTTTATAAAAAGGCTCTATCTCATATACAGGAGTTACGCCTTAGCCAAGATTTGCTTAACTGTATCGCTGCTGTTGGCAGTTGGCTGGCCTTTTAAGTTCGTTTACTTTGCAACGATTTGAACAAGGCAATTATCTTCATAATCACGTTTTGGAGGTTTTACTGGCTTCTCTGTCTTCTTCAAATATACAAAAATGTAGCAGTTTGCGGGGGGTAGAAGTAGATATTTAAAAATTATGCTTAAAACTGCAAAAGAAAATAATACTATTTATCTCCAGAATTTAGTATATTATTAAAATACTACCCTTTTAAAATAATTATCATCCACTTTTTATTCTCTTTTTACCCTTAAAAATGGACAAATTATGACACGTAAAAATAACTGGATTATTTCTCCTGTATCATCAAACTCTTCCCAAAACAGTATATGAAGTATCTAAAGACTGTTTATCAATTGATGCTAAAACTTTGCCCCCTTATTCCGCTTCGAATTAATATATTCAGAGGCCGGTTTTCACATAGAACGGCGCCACCTTAAAGGCTGCGCTTAATGCGTCTATTTGCGCTTCATTATGAATAACTTTAGAGTTGCCAAATCATTAGCAACTGAAAATAGCCTTCCTGCACAAGCCAATAGATTAAGTGTTTGAAACATTGAAAACATAATTCTCAAGGAAAACAATAAGGGAAATATAAATCCAGTAGAAAATAATTCGCCATTCTGGTTCAGCTGTTTCAGCATACTTTGTTATACACCTTAAGTGGCAGTGGTTGAAAGGAATGCTAATTGTAATTTCTTGAAACAAATATTTCTACCTGGGGTTTTGAAAAACCTTGACAAAATTTCCATAGTGATCCATATAACCATCAGATTAACGAACTTTCGTCGATACGTTCTCAACTTATAATTTTTGGGCAGCAATCATTTGAAGTGGCCCATCCTGGAGGTCGGGTTTTCCATGTCATCAACAAACACCCTGAGTAGTCGCAAAGGAGACATTTTTGTGAAGATTTAAACCATGGTTTGTCAGTGTTCCGCGATTTTAATGTACTTATTAACAAAGGTAAAATACAAAAAAATATGTTATCGGCTTTGTTTATGCTGCGTTAGGGAAAAGTTAGAAAGGGTATTTTTACTCTCAAAGTTTATTATTGTTTATTCTATTGTAATGTTTAACGTCTTTATTTCAGGTGAAAATTCACTGGGGGTTAATTTTCCCACTTATTTTATTTGTGCTTAAAATGTAAGCTATTTCGTGTTGATAGCAGCAAGAGGTCTAGTTCCAGGAAGCTGCTGAAAAGAATGGGAGGCAATTGTTGAAACAAGTTTGTTGTCGCCCAACGTTCCTTAATTTTCATTCCCATCTGTCCCAGGTAAGGGAGGTGTATTTCAATGCCCTCATTACTGTCAGCTAAAGACCATATCAACTTCGAATTTGTCGCACTCATTTCCGTGCTCTAAGGGTAAAATTTTGAATATGCAGATATTCCGGGCTTAAGAAGGGCAGATAAGAATTCAAAATGATTCCTCAAACGTTTTATCAAATTGTTTATCACCAGAGTTGATCAAAACTTCGGATGCCAACAGAAATGACTCTATTTAAACAAAAACAAAAGCATCTTTCAAGGTCGTTTAAAGTTCGTCTTCCGACAGTCGGTTTTCTGTGTCTCGTCCACGCGCATACAGTTCCAGCCAAAATTTAAAAGCTAACCGCAAACGTTTTTAAAAGTAGCATCAACATGTATGACATAAATTAAATTCCGAAATTTAGCTGGAACCAGAAATCCTTATGTTTGTTTCAAGTTGTTACCTACTACGCACTTAATAATGTAATCTTGTCCGTAGAATATAAATGGTCATGTAGATTTTTGCGCTGAATTTCATTGAAAGTATACCAAACATCATGAATTTTGCGAAGTGCATGGATTTGCGCAGTTACGTGAGAAACCTATTTACTTCTTTCATAGCACTCTCATGAATGTGAACTCCAAACGTTATTTTTAGTGAAAATATCGTCTGTTTTGCAGTCATTCGTGGCACGCGAAGGTTGGCATCTTGACTTTGTCTACCATTACATCTTGTCACGCGCCCGGTATTCTTGACTATTTATTATAACCGACCTCAGGTGAAGGAGGGATGAGAGCGTGCGATAAATGCTATTCATGTTTAGGAACACTAAAGATAATTAAAATGCATGTCCACTTCATGGCGCCCACACTCGTGCCGGGTTTAGGGTTACTTTCGTCTTTTCCGAATCTCAAAGCATAACCCTAAAGTTGTTCGATGGCTCCATTTGACATCCTTATATTTGATCCATGTTTCTTTGTTTAGGAAAGCAGACGAATATCCAATTCCACTTTTAGCATGAAAGATGTTATTTTGCACTACGTCTCACTGCCGAATGCATTATCCAACTGTCCACTTCACATCCTATAGAGTGTTTATTTGGATTGGCTGACTGACATGTACAAGGAAATACCAGGCTACCGATGAAATGTCAGTTTGTTCCTTTTCGGCCTTTGAGACCTGACGGACTGGGAACCACAATGAAGCGAGTTTGCCGTTGTTGTCTCACAAATATTTTATCAGCCTTCGTTCTTTACTAGTCTTTTTATCTTCATTAAGGCTATGTGACTGGTTCATCTTGGTTTTCCAAAAACCCAAATTCTCTTCATTGATTTAGGTTATATTTTTGACAGGAATTTTTAAACTTAAAATTACTGCAACTTTATACACAGAACAGGAATGACTTTTTGATAGCCCATTGGGTGTATAAAGGTAAGAAGAAGCAGGATCAGGAGCCAAACACGTTATACTCAGTACTTACGTCAAGTTCAGAGAAGAATAATCTTAAATAAAGAAGGGTCAAATATAACCATTTTTGCTCTCACCAAACATGTCCTGGAAATTTTCTTCCCAGGCAGTATGCATCCAGAGTGCACTATCAGGTATTTGGTTAACAACATTCAGACTTTCTTCAAGATACTACACAAAGCATAAATAACTGTTGGTCTTGTAAACAAAAGCCCCTGTACAAATTGCCACGTTTTTTTCACTACTGTCAGGCCATGTTGAGATATCAGAATTCGTTCACAGCAATCTTTCTTCCCATTCGTGCGACCTTCTGCTAAACAATCTAACAAATATTTTAATTAAACCCATTAATATTCCACTGGTATTAGGATGTATATACAAACCCTTGAGAAAACTATAAACGTACAAAGTGTCATGTATTTGCAGCGATGTTGCACACCTTGTTATTAATATCTAGGCAAATGGGATATTTGTAGCACATACTGTCCAATTTACCAGCGTTGGTTAATGCTTCACGCAGGGAAATTGCCATTATTGCGGTCTAGAGATCCCTTTTAGCATTCGTTTGGTGTTTTTTGTACACGCTATTAATGTCCAAGTAAATCCTCGACTTAGTAATAAGGAATTCCCACTGACGATTCTGGTAAGAAATATGCAATATCCTTCCTTAGATAAAGTGAAAATTTGGGCGTTTTTTTAACCATCAGATTGACCGAACAAAATGAAAGAGATTATGACAGCACAGGGTTATATTATCCGAGAGCAATAGAGTGAATTGCACAGGAGGACGACAAAGCCTTCCAGTCCTTTCATGAAATGTTTAAAAGTTTGCAAAATTTTAAAACTTATCAAGTGAATTCGATGAATGCAGAAACTAAATGCTTATTATAAAGATAGTGTGATATGTTGCTTTTTCTTCAGACGATTTTCATAAACCGTAATTCAATTCCTTGCGAGATATTTTCAGCGTATACGTGAAGTATAAACGGTGTAAATCTCTCGGAGGTTTTTCTATTTGCACGTTGTTCAGTTTGCAGTGAGAGTTGTTCGGCTGAATATTAAAGAAAAAAGATGTAAGCTATTATAAAAGAAGTCACTGAATTTATTTACCACATGCATGTTTCTTAAATGCTTGCAAATTTAACACTTGCAAAATTTAAGTGTGGGAGTCTATTTGCACGTACCCTTATTGCAAAAAACATATCCACAGTGAACGCAGAATGATTGCCACTTGCGTTGTCCATCAGAATTCAAATTTTTGGATGACCACCAAGTTTTATAATGATTAAAAACTCTAAATAATTGCACAATTGAAAATCCAAAGTTTCACAAGCAAGAACTGACAAGTTAGTTGCAGCCGCATTGATGGCATTTACAACCGTCTTGTTCAGAAATTGGCTATAGAACCGTAGAAAAAAATGGTAGGAATCTAGGACTCTAATAGAAATGAAGAGGCGGGTTACAGAAAGTAGTCACGAGGAATGAGACGCGATCGCTGGAAAAAGAGCGTATAAGACTGCCGTTTTGAACTCTCCCTCAAATCCATCACCAGAGACAAGGCCAGGTAAGGATAGTTGATTGTCCAGGTCACTAAATACCTTTCCAACGTGGTATATCCCGAATGTATCGCATATATTTGCACCTGGTGCGATAATTATCTGAAGGGCGAAATATTTCAGAATGTACTTGCAATGTGCCTGCGTGCCTGTCAAAAGCTCATTGAACGTGGTTGCATGTGGTGTGACGATTGCCGACTGTCTAGTTGTTAAAGGCCAGAATTTTGGCATCCGTGGGCAATTTGAGTCGCTGACTCTGGCAGCAGGAACATTGGTCATCAGCACACTCTCCGCTTGCCTTGCTACTTTGCCTAGAGAAAGTTTTAGCGTAGAATATGGTCGCTGCACTTGTTGATTGATTGAGGACCGGAAAACCCTGACTCAAGGAGTTAACGGCTCACACGGTTGCTAAAAGCAACAGTTGGCCAGTCAGCCAATTATCGCACCACATACAACTATTTGCGATGCATTCGGGAGCTGTCAATTGTGATAGGCATGTGTGGCTTATCAAATACATCCTATAACTACTGCAACACCTGGAAAATTCAGTACCCTTATCTTACTTCTGTCTTGGGTGATGGATTCGAGTGCAAACCAGAAACGTCAGACTAAGAAAACTCTTGTTTTAGCAACCGTATCCCGTTCTTTCCGGCATTTGGTTCGGAATAAAGTCATTGAATCAAAGTACATTTGAGATATTTTTGTATAAGCAAAGTTTAACAATGTTATAATAATCGAAAAAATTCGTAGGTTAGAAAGAAAGTTGACGTTTTCTATAGCTTACGTGTGCATGAACTACCGAGGCACATCGTTAAATGAAATGAAAGGAGTGTTCATCCTTCCCTTGATATAAATATAGCACATAAATAACGGTAAAACTTTACATGGATTTGCGTAACGCACTCAGCAACAAATACACTCATTTCCGTTCGTTGCAGTGATTTTATCAAACTTACACACCTTAAAAACTTCCATGTCTCGTAATGCGAATAGGTTTATTAAAAGGTAAGGTACGTTTATACCCTTTCCGTATATTTTCAAGAAGCCTTCTATAAGGTTTTTAACACCAAATTAATACGTTTCCTTGTACAGGTAAAAAGCAGGCATACAGCTAATCCGAAACATGCGAATATTACACATGTGGTAGTCTGTTCCCACGCGCGCCGCTTAGTCTGTCGCCCCTGGTTGAGGCAGTCGACTCACGTGATTGGCGGCGCCGACGCTGACTGATGCCGTCCGTCTAACTCTTCTGCTTGGACCGTTCGAGCCCTGGAACCAAACCCGCGAGTGTGGAGCTGACGCCCAACTATGCCATCAATGCCCAACGTGCTTTTTCAAGACTCACTGCCTCATGGTCATACAACGCCACAGCGAGCGGTTTCGGACTCACTGACCTGCAGACACGTGACTCACACACACGCGTGCGTCCTGCTAGTCGTGGATGCCCAAGGGCCGCTTGAACACCCCTTCCTTCGGCCGACGCAGCAGGGGCCACTAGACACGACCCTACTCTGGTAATGTAATGCACACCCCCTTGACAACACAGACCTATTTGAGCAGCTGCCACCTCTGTCTTATTCTCTCTGAGGTCAGCACTGGCCTGCCTTCACCAGTGTCCACTGCTGCCTGAGACGGCAACGCGGAGTTCTATGCACAATAAATCCCTGATTCTGGTGCCTACTGCTTTTAAATTACAGAGGATATTTGACCTGATATTTGCAGTGCTATGAGCACACACACTGCTTTGACCCCTACTAGTGATCAAAACCAATCAACGTGTGTCCTTTCACATATCGGCTGCAGGCGACAGATGACGCCCTGGAGGAATTCCTACTGACACTGAAAATCCAGGAAAGCAGTTTTGCTTCCTCAAAGAAAACATTTCCGAAAAATATTGTACTGGCGAATGGAATGACATATACATGAAAGTTGACATACCACAATGTAAGCAATAACTATGATTTTATTATCCGCTGCATATCTGCAACAAATAATCATACAAACAATATGAGGCGTAAAAAATGTATGCAAGTCTCCTCGAATGTAGATTGCAGTGGTTACTGGAGTAACTGCGAAGGAAGTCCAGCATACAACAATGTGTAGAGTACCAAAAAAAAGTTTACTGCAATCTCAGTAACCACACATCTAACTACTCTGGCGAATTTTTGCTTCTTGCAGCCCAGCTAACCTTTAAATTTAACAGACATTTCCCTTCAGTAGACCAGCTAATGATTAATGCGTTAAAGTACTAACCTCTTTACATATTAATCATTCTCTTTGGAATTTGTCTAATTTGGTGTCTACAACAATTTTCCATCTAAAGGCCGTCCAATTTGATTTAGAAAAATTGAAATGGACTGCAAACGTTCAACTGCAGTAACATATTTTATGGCAGCAGTGCTCTCCACTAGATTAATTTTGTTGTTTACCTTTGGATTTAAATCATAAGACCAAAGTATTTGTAATAGGAAATTCGTAAAAATTATCATCTACTAAAGAATGCGCCAAATAAACTAAACAAAATGGGAAATTATTATTTAGAAAAGGAAAAGGAATGGGATCTGGCCTGCACTTTTCTCCCACAAAACCCCATCTATATTACACCATTTGAAAATGTTTATTAACATGGCCATGTTAAACATTTTGAATAAACTAATCTACTGGATAATACTTCAGAAAAAATTCAAAACACAAAGTATTTTTTCCCTTCTAAGACGAGGTAAACTTCATAAAGAATAATTTTTAAGAAATTATTTAATTACTTCAATGGGGATAACAACTGTAAAGGAATGATTTGTTTTCGGCAGTGAGTCAAACGCGCCGTAATGCTATCCTAACGGCTAAGAGCAGCGGTTGATTATAGTGGTATTTTTTTAAACGAAGAAAAGTTTTGAAAAATATCTCAAATAAAATGTCCATGACAAGAAATAACGTGGTTTTTGCCTTGGTTGCGTGTATAAGATTTTGATTTTCTTTTTCGCGAAAAGCCCTACGGTGGATGAAGGAGATAATTGAATGAAGCTGTTCTATCTTCAAGCTACCGAAGTTGGCTTTCTCCGCACTAAATATATACATTAGACCGGTTAGCCTATGAAATGTGCCTTCGATGCTAAAAGATAACCTAATACTAAGTATTCTATATCATAATCCCAAGATATTTTTATTCACTTCAGGATACCGTCTTTTCAATAATATTCTCTCCCGCTGACTGTAAAAAACTAAAAACAACAATTAATATATACTAAAGAGGTAGAACTGTTTTCCTGTATAAATTTAACTATGTTTTATAAAACATACTACGCAAAAAATACTCCTGTTATACTCATTACATACCCATTTTCGTCTTGCTAAAATTTAATGCATTGGGAAGAATTAGCTTTTGGCCTCGCAAATCATTTCCAATTCCGAAAGCTCGTTTGAAATGCAAGATCATGAAGTGACTGGCATACCTTCTGAGTATGCTGTACAAAAGAAAGTATTACACATTGCTTAAGTAATCTTGTCAAATCGAGCATAAACTTCTGAATTTCTGTTAACATTTCAAGATATAGACATGTGCATACATGCATTCATCCTAAAAACTGCATAAAACTAGGAAAGGCAGTGCATGGTGAATTTCAAAAATAATGGAAAGGTAGCATTGTCTCATTCACTTTGTCTACCACAGCATGCTGAATTTCTAATGTCGTTATTTTTAAGCATGCACAAGCGTAATAATCAATTAATTTTGTTCAGTTTCCACAAGTATTGTTATAATTGGTAGGAATAATTGGACATGTGTTTGCCACTGCAACTCAATAAAAAGTTAACATTTCTGTGTTAAATAAACTTTGATCCGATATATATGTATATATAAGTCAAACAAGTTCATTACACTTACTGATGTGGTTATGATCGCATTCGATCCCATTCTGTCCACCCACTCGCCAGCTAGCCACTGGCGATAAACGAACGTTGTGTCATAAGACGCATGCCACATATAATGCACACTTATGTTGCTATAGGTGCAACAGTCAAGACGTATATATATCTATATAAATTTTTTCTGACATTAAAATCTGTAAGAAAGCAAAATGAGAACATTTGTGTTATTTATAAAGAACAAAACACGTTATATTGTCAGTTTATTTGATAGTAAATCAAAGCTACAGACTATAAATTAAATATAAAATTTCCTACTCGTTTGGTAATAATGGCGTTCATCAATACGTATTAGCAACACCTCAATGTATAACCTTGAAAGAGCCATCAGTTTATGTCTTTGCTTGTTGAAATATTATCCGTTCCGGCAGCATAGGTTATATTAAACAGCTTTTGAGAAAACGTTTTTGTAGCCAAGATTGGTTATATTCCGTGGGTTGTTAAGCATGATATGTATGTCATCGAATTGTAATTTGATGCCATCAAGTTACAAAAATTGGCCTGGGAGGATTCAGAAAACTGATTACAAGCAAACGTTTGCATGTGCCATATTCTATTCAAGCCAGTTCACTTATATTTGAAGGACATCGAGTAAAATATTTCAGACCTTTTTGAGGGGATGAAACAATCGAACTAGCGAAACGACGTCTGAAGGTAGCAATTACGAACGCTAAACCCCGGGCAACATACGCGTATTCTTGACGAAATCTCCCATCGTACGCTTTTGAGGTTGAAACCGACTCCCGTTGAAGGCCACATCGATGTGTATTTACTCGTTTACTTGCTCCCATAGAGACGAATGAATTGGAAGTACAACGAAGTGGCTGGAAAAGAGGGTACGTGAAAACCTACCTGTCTTTCTAAGTTCAGGTGACACCAGATGGATTTTGTGTTCTATTCTCGTGCATCTGAGTGATACTGATCACCTACTCAATCCCAAATAAGCCAAATACAGAACACTTTTCCTAAAAGTCTACGCCAATGGGTCCTACCAACATCTGAAGCAGTGGATAGGCTGCTGCCAAATCCAGCACCGTTTCCTTAGAAAACTTCGGTATAGACATTCCTCCGTTGCTGTCACCGTCGTGAGGTGCTGATCAGCCACCCTCCAAAACCCCCGGAAGATGGTAATTCACACCCTGTACTCAATTTACGAACATTGCTGACGCCTTACATTGCCTACTCCCACCTCCCCAGCCCCGAGGAACAGAACACGCTGACCTGGCCATGTGAACAGCCTAGTAACGATAAGTGATAACCAGTAAACGCTCATAAACCCTGAGAACCTATCATATTTAATTATCAATGCAACTGTATAGGCATGGTAATGGGTTACAGAAGACACATGTTTGAGGTCTTGAATTTTTAAGTTTAACATCGAAATATTTACAGAGAGTAGGAAGATAGATTAAATTTTGTCTTAAACTGCAAGCGGGTTGTGTAAATAAAAGGGAAGGGGGGGGGGTGGCGGATAATACGTGGCAGTGATTTCGTAGACGGTGGTAACAAGCGTCATGTTAGAGAAAGTGCCTGGAGGGCAACGGAAAAGTGCATACAGTTAATGTGCCTTTGACCACACGGCTTGTAGGAGGTATTGCTGTGCGTACATAAGTGGTTTACGTGCTCTGGTGAAGACCGCTTTTTTTGTCGCTAACCGACGCTGACCCAATTATTTTGGGTAATTCTTTAGGACCTTAAAAAGCAAACCAACATTTCCAGTGGGTGCCAAATGAATCCCGGGATCAAACCCAAATGCGAAAATCGTGGGTTTTGCTCCCGATCACTCCTTTGCCTTGCGATGACGGGGGTTGTCGGGTATTTATTTGAATAGACACGGCCTCATGGGAGAAAAACAGCCTGTTCCACAGGAGCAAGTAAAGGGGTCTGGTTGTCTGGCATGGCAACCTATCCTTAAATTCTCAACACATCCAAATGGATTGGTCAGGAATGATAACCGACAGCTTGATGCTGATAATGATAATGAGACAGCTTGTGCAACACGTCTTCTTAGGATTGCAGTCACCGCGTCCCGTGACAGAAACATTTAATGAATATGCTTTTCTCTTAAGCAATCATATTGAGGTTTTTGGCCTACTGACGATGTTCTGTGCTATGCATCTGTCAGGATAAATGTTCTCGCAAAGCAGGTCCTCGATCTTTCTAGGCTCCTCCTGGCTTCTTTCTACCAATCAACTGTTTCTACGCCGATGCACATTGCCGGCAAAGGTAAGCTTCTGTGCGGTTGCTAGTGGAGCTCAAGAGTGAACCTTGAGGCAGAAAACGTCAAGTAACTCCCACAACCCATTGGTTAGGCGTCCTTCACCCATCTATTTTTCCGCCAAAAAGAGATATGATTTCAGTTTTGTCCGATGGGTAAAAACTGCCAAATTCTTGTACCTTACAGCCAAGGTTTTGTTTGCGCATAAACGCTCATTTAGGGGGCTTCCGTAACGTATTCTGCTAGAAAAATGAGCGACCTGTCGATGCCACCTCCAACTTGAACCTGGACGACGGATGTGCTTGATTTACAGCTTTTAGGAGTGCAGTTTGGTCGACTTCTTTGATTTGTGTTTGCACAAGTGTCACGATTCTAACTATCACAATGTCCTAGCCAATCCTGCCGTTTGCTTCTTTAAAATATTTATGGCTCACCTACGAGAGTACTTGTAAAGAAAGATTCAAGAAGAGACCCCAGAGCAACTCTTTTCTCTGATTATACAGTTTATTGCCAAAAGTAAACTACAATTAAATGGGCCTATTAGCAATAAAGCCCATTAGTAAATTCCTAGTTATTCTTATTTTCGCCTGATTATTTTGATCAATATTCCCAGAGCTAAAAAAATTTTCTCGGTTACCCGGACGTTCGTAACAATTGGTGACATATTTTAAACGACCAAATTTCGATACTGCGTTTCTGGGCTAACGAGAACTAATAAAAATCTAGCGTTTGCCCATCAACTAGTTTTATGCATTTTTTCGAAAGAGAATTTCATATGAGCCCTTCACATTGATCTATTGGTGATGCTTTGATGAGAGGTTCAATTATTGAACGCCAATTATCAAGCAGATAAAATTGTCCTTCCAAAAATCGAATAATTGTTTTCCCATGTGCCTTGTGGAGCTTGCCTTTTTTCTTGCCTAGAAAGAGTTATTTGAAGTTACGTAAAGTAATTTAACTTATTCACGGCTTTATCGTCAAGCTGCAACCGCATTTTATGAAAATGCATTATACTTCGCTCTATCCTAAGTTTCAGGATTTTAACGGGGCAAATGAAACTGCATTGTGTTTGTTTTAAAAATTTACTGTCCTCTTATATATTATGAAACCTAGATCTGGCTTACAGCTTTTCCAGCATTTTAAGATAACTTAGCTTTTAAAATTGCCTGCCATCAAGGTAACCTGGTCATCTGCAAGATCCAAAAATATGTCCATGTTTAATTAAAAGATCCTTCTTGACCAAAATCTTCCTCCAATGCACCTCCTTTAGCCTCCCCATCTTATATCTACGACTGAACTTCCTAAACAATAATGTTTTTTATCTGAATTAGTTAGTTGGAATTGTTTTTAAAAATTGTCCGATTAATTAGTCAAGAAACTTCGGAAAATAAAATTATCATGTTAACTGATTGCAGTGCGTTACTAAGGTGTATGGGATCGGATTATCCTGGAGAAAGGTTTCATAAAAATATTTTTTAAAATTACAAGTCCTTCCTTACATGAAATCCATTGCTTCTTTCAAATTAATAATCACAAGCCACTGATGGCTACACACTGCATATATTTCCAGTCTGCCTAAACGAAAACACAGAAACTCCGTTGTACAGGTTGATAGTTAATTCGCTTCACTAATTAACGAAATTTCTTGAGTATTTTTTATTTTAAGAACGGAACATGGAGATACCGTCTTTTGTAAATATTGGCATCAAGTAATTTCACCATTTTTTCTGCTTCTCAGGTACGTGCGCTCGAGGCGACACTTTTCTATAACGACTCAAGAAAAATCTAGCTCCTGCTCCTGTGACTCTTACAAGCTAATGCTGTTCAATTAGGTTAATAAAAGGGGTAGTAAAATCCCTAACTTTCCAAAGATTAGTTCCTACTTGAAAATTCATAGCAGTTAAATTACGGAATTGGCTGCTTAATTTTTCCGCGCGGAACAGATAAAACCTTCAAACGGATTCAGACTCATTGCAGCAGGCCAGAGGGAAAATTATGCGAGACCCGATAGCACTGCGGGTAGTTTAGGCGGAAGGGCTATTTTGAAAAATTTATAAGCCGATGACCACGCAGTCAGGCTCGGATTACCAAAACGGATGTACAACCCAGTACATGGCAAGCTCTGCCTTACCTTACGGGCGTCTCAGGAGCAGCAGAGCGCATTTCTACCAGACTATGTTTTGACATTGCACTCCGGCCCAAACCTACTATAAGCCGAATGGTCATGAAAATAAAGGACCAACTAAACCCCAAAGAGTAATCTGGCATAGTGTATCACATACCATGCTTTATTTGTCCTTGAAGCTTGTACACAGACGAGATGGAATGTGTAGTGGGACTGCCCATACACGAGCATAAGTTAACTGTGCGACCGGGCAACATATTTTCGCAAGTTGTTACACATACCTACAAAAAGAGCCATGAGATAAACGTTGCAGCTGTCAAAATAATCACCCACACCGGAACCTATACGAGCCGAGAATTTATTTAAGTCCCGTCCACGGATATAAAATCAATCAATCGATGTATGGATTTGGCACCGGTTCATAGAGCCCTGTGCAGTCACCTCCACACTTGCGTCATTGATTATTGATTTTTTGTAAGCCCTATAAGTGTCGCCAGTTGCGTTGCCTGTGCTTTCTTTGATACTGTGCTCCTACCAGAGTTTGAAATCGCAGGGTAATAAAAACATTTTTCCATCATTCGAACAGACTTCTGCTTTGATCATCATTAGTATTTCCCGACGGCGGCTGCCGGTCACTACCGACGTTGTCCTATTTAACTTCCTTATAGATGTCAACTCTACAAATTGGAATAAATTCTTGCTTTTAAAAATTAGTCATTTGAGACGCTGATAAAAATACTTAGATTGAAATCCATCAGCGTTAGGTTAATAAAGAATTAGGACGCTTCCACCCCGCAGCCAACATTATGCAATTGGTTATATGTACACGTTATAAAACAAACGAGCGGCTTTCTATGTGTGGGCCTAGAGTTATTACACATGATCTCTGTATGGCAAAACACTTAAAATTGTCTTACATTTCCAAATAAGTCAAGAAGATAAGAAGTTTCGTATGCAATTTTGGAGGTGTATCATATTGGGCTGTGGCCAAGAGATTGAGCAGGATATTTTGTTTCTCTATTATCTAAAAAAACATTTATTACACTTAACAGCAGAGTCATTCAGATTTCAATAGGCATTGTCACACATAATAAAATTTTTAATAGAACAATTGTTTTTGAGCCACCTTTTGTGTTCAAATCGCATATTTTAGCAATTTCCGATAACTTATTGGATTAACTCGATCACACGCTCTTTGTGCAGATGCATGGAAGTTTTCAAAATTACAGCAATTTATTCTGATTTTTCTAAATTTCTATCAAAGCTGAGGTAGTGATTTTTATTCTGTGTTATAAAGGACACAGCCCCAATGTTCCAGTTTGTAGGTTAACCCGTTGTCTATGCGCATGGTGACAGACCTTCGTGCAGGAAACTTAAAAAACATTAACTATTATTGGGTTTTTTAGTGGATTTCTAACATGAAATACCATGTGTTTGTTCTTTTTAGCAGTGGAGTAGGGCGCCAAATTACTCATTTGCTTTAATCCACCGTCAATCTTTCCATAAGAGGCTGCCAAGCACATATATGAGAAATCGGTGAAAAAATATTGGGAAGATTGATGACAGAAAAGTCACTAAATGGTTTAATGAAAAAGTAAATATTCTCGCTTAAGGTGTGTGTGCATGTAATAAATATGAAAAGGCAAAATGTGATTGAGCGTTTTGAAAGCGCTTTATTAACTTTTACGGAATTAAATATAGCACCTCCATGTACCTGAAATTTAGGGTAATTGATCAAATTTATAAAACATCGACTACAGTTTTGGCAAGAAATGGTTAGCTAAATTAAACTGTAATACCTATCGATATTTCATAAGGGCCAGTATAATAACTTTTTTTTGTGAGCTTGTTTTCAAAAACATATGAAAATCCAATTACACAAAGTGAGTCCTTATGTACTACGGAATTCTTCCTTTATTTTCACCGAGTATTTGCTTTCAACCGTATTCGCAAAGGGCATGTACTGAAAAATATTTTTCTCTTCATATTTCTCATTTTCCATGATTGATGGATTGGAGCCTGTAAGTTGCAGGTTATCGTTTCCTGCGTTATTTAAACCCAGTCTGTTGTGTGTAGCTCCCCTCTGATTACTACGTAGGGAAACAAAACGTATTTGTGCTTTCAGTACTTTACTGATTACGCACCTTTCTTATAGATATTCAGCCTACTATATAACACAGAAGCCGAATTCATAAACGTGCAAATACAATGCCTCTGGAATAAATATTTCCCTGTCTTCGGACTTATCTTACTCACGAATTTTTACAACCAGTAGACAGCCATTTTCAAGAAGACAATTTAAATAAAAGGAGTGAAAAATGGTTTTGTGCAAACTTTCCACAAGTTGTGAGTACAGCTAACAGGCACTGAAAGTCAGCAGAAAACAATGCACACTGAATTAGTAGTATTTTCACACTTGGTTGAATATATGCTCATACAAAAACCGGCGTACTAACGTTTACGACATACGACAGGATTGTGTAGAGTACCGATTGGTATTGGAATCACATTTAATCCCTTTTAATCAAAGCCATATTAAGGAATCTCAATCCCCATTTTGAATTTGGTTACCTAGGGAACCTTTTTGGTAATACCTCGTGTGGCCCACACACTGATATATCGTATCTTATAGCACGGAATTATATTTGAAACGTTGAGAATCAGTAATGTTGGAAGGGAAAGTGACGGCTTGTATGGTCAGGAAACACTTTTCCGTGCTCATGGATGGTGTCTGTCCTATCGCTCCAGTTGAAATAACGAAATCGATCCATTCCGTCGCGTCAGCTCTTCCTACCTCTTCCAACATCTCTTCGCCAAAATGACTTCTGTTTTGAGTTGCTGTTTTTTATAGACTGATTTTTCAAATTTATATACGGGAATTTTCGCAAAGTTTAGACTCGTGGATATTATTTGTGAGACTGACCATCGGGAGCCTCCCCAAAGTGCCCGGACACCTTTGATATGAGTAAATTTAAAGCTACATATTTTTGTCCAAACAAATTGCGGATCTTTGCCGGGAACTTAGAAAACAACATGACTAACCGGTTGCATGCTGGCCAAAAGAAGGACTTTAATCTTTCCATCTTGGACAAAACGTGCTTAGTTTAGCATCCCTTTTTCTTATCATTACTTCAACCCATACTCCCAACTAAAGGATATTTAAACGAAGGTTTTTTTATAGGCTTCTCATCAAAGCATATGCGATCATTTTGCACACTTGTATTTGGACTTAAAAGTGGAAGTGATTTAGCGAAAAAATCAAACAATATTAAGTGATTACATTTATCTCTTGAAAGACAGTGGAGAATCTTCAAAGTTATTTTATAATCCAACAGCAGGAGAAATTTCTTCTACATAAATGAAGCAAGTTCAAAGAGTTTAAGCTGTATTTATATTTGAAAATACAGTAAAAAACTCAAACGCGATACCTGATCCCACGGAGTACGACTGCCATACTGGCCATATTAAGAATAAGCCATAACAGCAGGACTTTCAGTCTGTCAATCAGCTACTCCACACACAACCCGCACTGGGCTGACCACGCGACCGAGTTATCCTGTCATTTGCCAACCTTACATTTCACGGCTTTTAGAGCACCGTAATAATTTCAAGTGCATCCGATTGTTTTTAGAGAGGAAAATGTCCTGAGCCATCAATCTCACTTTCTTCCCTACCACTTAAATCAGACCACCGTCCGAGCCGGTCAGTTGTCTGATGCGGAAGTGAGCGCAGCTGCCGATAACCTCGTTTACGCGTATTACGTACATGACCTGGCCCCCAAAACACAAGCAACAGGATTTCACACAATAGGGGATTGAACGGCTCACATCTCACATATGTGAGAGTGCCGTAGGTCACGTTAGGAAGGAGCCATCGCAGCCTGATACAGACCACCAGTCAGCCACTCCACACAACACACATTGGACAGACTGCGAGGTGTGAGTGAAATTTTCAGTTGCCAACCTTCCAAGCCATTGCGCTTATCGCACCATGATATTATCAAGCTCAGATCACACATGCAACAGAGGAGCCACATGGAGAAGGAGCCGAGAAACATAACTACCTCTCAAGCAGCTAGGCAGACTGAGAGCATGCTTATTGTGGTGTTGCGTGTGATCATGTGCGATGCACAGGCTAATGAAGAGAGATGTAGTATTGTGGTAGAGCTGGCGGGTCTCGAACGCAGGTTTTCATTGAGATTCATGTGGCCGAGTAGGTCCATGCAGTGCGTGCATGTGCGTGGACAGTGCGGACAGTTGAGTCGGATGCGGTGGGTGCCTGTTGGTGCTCCTGGCACTGGTTCGCCGGTCTCTGTGTGATGGATTCAAAAGTGACCGACAAGACCGATGCGTGATGTGCATGTGCGGTGCCAACGAAGACAGGATACGTAGGGAGGTGCTGTGTTAGATAATATGGCATCGTGGTGTATTCCGCTTTCGTGAATACGCATGTGACCGAGCACTCCCATGCAGTCAGTGAATGTGCGTTTGTACTGAGGAAATTAGAGGCTGTGGTCTCTGCTGTGGGTTGGTGCTCCAGGTACTGGTTCCCCAGTATCTGTGCGATAGATTCATTAGTGACCGGCCGAGCCGATGTTTGAGGTGAGTGTGCGATCGCAATGAAAACAGGTTAGTTCCAAGTCCCCATCACTGGTAATGGGGGTTATGGAGGCAGCAGGTGGCCGGAATCGGAAGTGGCCACTGAGGTGGCGAATGTGGGGAAAGTTGCCAACAGGAGCCAGGAGCGTCGTAAGGAGTGGGGAAGGTAGGAATTTGTCGGTCATAGTGGGCGGGAGGGCACCAACGAAGTGATCCTTAGTGGTTGGAGTGGTCTTCTTCGTGGGGATTGAGGCAGCTGGGGCAGAAGTCAATGTTGTGGGATTTTTGTTGCATTGAGTTCAAAGATGTCCGATCAGGCCGCTTCGCTCGCGAAATGTGCGCCTACAGCGTGAGCAATTTGGCAGAGCTTGGGCATTGGCGGTGCAGATCCGGGGCGCTTGTGACTTGCGAGCCACCCTTTTGGCCTCAGCAAAGGCCATCCAGTTGTCTTCGTATATTGCTACACCAGTCTTCGCAGACCTTCTCCAGACCAGTCTGTTCTGGGTGAGGTCCTTCCAGGTCGTCCAGTTGAATTTCAGTTGGATCAGAGGGTTCTTCAAAGTGTCCTTGTGGCGTCGTTTTTGTTCTCTGTCAATGAGCAACTGTAGCGACATCTCCATAAAAAATTCAGTCTTTGCTCTAGGTGACCGTTCAGACGATTGAGAAGGATACGGGCAAAAAGCTTCCCAGTGATGTTGAGCAACGAGATGCCTCTGTGGTTATCACATGCCTGCTGGGTTCACTTCTGCTTGTAGAGATAAACGTTGATCGAGTTTTTGAAATCTTTAGGAACTCGGGATTTGCACTACATCCCATGGAATGAGTTCCACCATCAGCTGGTGCGCCTTGATTGTCGACTTCAGACAGGAGTGTGTCGGATGCCGGTGCTTTCCCACTGGATATCTGTTGCATGGTCCGGATAGTTTCTTGTAGGGATGGCGGCAGATCCAGGTCACTTGAGGGAGCCGGTCCATGGCAGCATAGGAGTTGGCTGATTAACAAGTAGGGACACTTCTGAAGTGCTCGGCCCAGCGCTTCAGATTTTGCGATTTCTCCGTCAGAGCTGAGCAGCGGTGTGATTCTCTTGATGCAGGGACCGTAGATAGCCTTAATGGCTTTGAAGAATTTTTTAATTTCGTTGCGATCCGCATACTCTTGGATGCCCTCAGCCTCTGTGACCATCCAGGCATCCTGCATCTACCAACGCCGTTGCTGTACAAGTTGGCACATCTGAAGAAGGATGCTTTGGTGGCGTCAGTTTGAAGGTCCATTTAGGCTTTGTGTTGTCCATTTTTCTCCGCGAGAAGTTTGCCGATGTCGGTGTCGTTATCGTCAAACCAGTCCTGGTGTTAGCGGCGTGCGCATCCGATGACTTCAAAGGCAGTGGACCGGATGACATTCCAGAGTTGGCAACGTCATATCTCTACGGTGGCATTTTCATCTGGAGTATGCAGGAACTCAAGTTTCTGGATTATTTGGTTGTTGAAACAAAAAAATGAGTAGGCAAATTTAACAAATGTGTACTTTACTAACCTGGCGGTCGCTGACTTTATAGCCTTTGGTGGGATTGAAATCGGAGCCTCATCTTTGAGATGATGAGGTAGTGATCCTTCTAACCATCGGCATCGCATATGGCCTGGTCGCCAGCATGTCCTGTCCCGTCCGAACATAGTCCAGCAGCTGCCAGCATCACGTTTGAGGGTGCATCCAAATGGCCTTTTCCGGCGTCGGAAGGCGGAAGAAGATGTTGATCAGCAGGAGACGGTGTTCCGCACAGGTTCTCAGAAGAAGGAGGCCGTTATCTTTTACAGTTGCCGAGACCGTGGGGACCCAGAGCTCCCCGTCAGGCAGCGTGGTCTGTCCCGATGAAGCAATTGAGGTCGCCATGGAAAATCAACTTTTCCGCCTTCGGCATAGTCACCAGAATGGCATGCTGTTGCACAGAAAATTTGTCCTTTGCCGGATGAGAGCTCGTCATTGGGGCACTTAGGCGCTGACGATGATGGCGAACTTGTCTCCCCCGAAGTGGCAGGCGGAGGCTCATCAGGTGATCATTGAAACCCGGCGTCAGACAGGTAACGCATCCCAATATATCTTTCTGAATGAAAAAGGCGACACTAGCGTCGTAAATTAAGTCACGTTCTGTTTATATGTACGAATGACCACTGGTAGTCGATGAAACAGTCGCTATCTATGTTCCAGTGGTGAGTGCTTTGGTATAACACTTTTTACTGCTGCAGTGTCTGGTCGTGCGTTACTTGTGTCCTCATTCCGATGCAACTTTTTATGAAGGAAATGAATTTTAAATGACTACGGAATAATTTGCTTGTTGTGGATGTCGGTATTCCTTTAGACAGGTCCTTGTAAATTATTGATTTTAGTGAATAGAAAAAACGCTTCCCTGACGATAAAAATACGTTTCTGTTTTGACCCCTCAGCTAGTGTTTTAATAATTATTTTTCTTAAAATTTCATCAGCTTAGAGTATACAAATTTTGTTAGAAATTTGTCCTTTTTCGGCATTGCTAAACAAAAACTCTTTCACTATGTTCTGCATTTCCTAGACTTATTAGTTATTAATCTAAATAATTTCAAACATTTGGGTTTTAAAGTTGTTTTTCACATTGGATTGCACATAGAAGACTGCATGAACTTCACTTTTTAACGAGATGCTCGCGCTGAAAATGTGAGATGACAACCACTAACAGTCTGCACATAGAGACAAGAGTTTGGAATTTGTATAAAGAACATTTCCGTGCCATAGCCGACTGCGCCAGTCACCGCGTTCAATGCGGCTGCTAGAATTAATGTCGCCAGAAATGCTGAAAAGACAAAAACTCGGATGCAACTCAAATGAGGCACTGAATGTAAAATTTCCGATGTCTAACTGCATGAAATTCTCCAGAAAGTGTAGGTTACATACCTTTTAATATCGAGAAGCTCAGTGTGCTTACATATTAAATAATTCAAGTTAAGTAACTTATTTTTGCTTTTTAATACTTAGTCATTTCAGTGAATTAACACTGAAGGGATATCATAATTTTCACACTATTTTTCATTCAATAATGCATGTAATTTTATAAACTATACTCGCTATTCGATGAAGTTCAACGTGCACACAAGAAGGGATTTAATAGTCTTAAAGGTAATTAATATTTAAAAGTTGACTTGGCGAGCATACGCGCTGCTTTCGATAACTTCTCTTCAGGCCAGTACAGTTATAAGGAAACGTTGGAACGTTGTAGAAATTTAAAACATGAAGTCGATAATATTCGTCCGTTTGTGTGGGTGGTCTAAGAGGTGTGCATAAGAGGAGGATGATAAGAAACAGTGTGATAAGAAACAGTAGGATAAGCGGCAGTGAGTTTTTTGTAGAGCCGTTCCAGGGGAATGGGGAGGACAGAGATCGCGCGGCAGAATGCATGCAGTTAAGCGGCTGTTGGCCAAGCTAAGCACAGAGCTTGTACGAGGTTCCTTTGTGCGCACAAGACCAGCTTATTCAACCTAATGGCAGTCGCTTCTGCTGCTGCTAGTAGACGTTAACCCAGTGGCTTGGGGTAGTTTGTTGGGACCTTATAAATTACAGCGAATGCTTCGCTGGGGTCCACACTATGTCCGATGTCAACAAGATGTGCAAGAATGGCACTTTTTATGCTCCTGACTTCCCCTTTGTTCAGCAATGCTGGGAGGTGTTCTCTTATTCTTTTGGATAGGTGCCGACTCGTGCAATCAATATAACCTGCTCCACAGGAGCTAGTAGATAAGTTAATGCACATGGAGGTGGTCTGAGCCGGCAACCTATCCTTACCTTCGCCTCGTAAAAGTGGGTTTGGTTGAGCACACTATCTGAAGTTTCACTGCTGGGAACGTTTGTGTAACGGCTTGGTTTAGGCGTCTTTTCAGGAGTTCACTGGCCAGATCCCCTTGATAGGGCACGTAGAGTTTTCTTTTCCATAGTAACCTTGGCAGTTTTCACTGATCTTGCGACTAGATGCTTTGTAATAAACCGATCAGGGTATTCATTTTCTCGAAGTAGGTTCTGGATCTTCCCAAGCTCCTCCTCGGTACTATCTGCTGAGCAAATTTTTCTAGCCCTTTGAGCTAAGCAACGGACTAGATTGCGTTTCTGTTGGAGAGGTACAAAACTGTCAAAGTTCGTATATTGCCAGACAATGTTTTCTTTCGATAAACGCTCCTTCAGATGCTACCGTCAGGTCTTCTGCTTAAAAGGACATCTAATAAAGGGAGTGAACTGCTCTTTTTATCTCCAACATGAAGTTGATCGATGGATATGCTTGGTTTACAGTGTTTAAAAGTTCGTCTACATTTGCTTCTTGTGTGACAATTGCAAAGATATCGTTGGCTTATCGGCCGCAGTGACTTAGCTTATTGATCTGTCCGCTTAGCTGGAATTTCTCGAGCTTGCCCATAAAGACATAGGCTAGAAGAGGTCCAAGTGGCAAGCCCATAGCAACGCCGACTATTTGTCTGTATAGCTGGTTGTCAAAAAGGAACTGCAAATTTAACGTGTATCTTAGTAATAATTCTTTCAGTGCATTTGTCGGTATTCATATGTCTTGCTCACTGGTCAATAGGAATTCACAGAGGTAATCGACTGTCTCAGTGACAGGGACGTTTGCAAAAAGTGATGAGACATCTAAAGATAGCAGTCTCGTGCCGTTTACGTCAAGGTCTTTGACGTCTCCAATAAATTCGAAGGTATCTCGTTAGCTAAGTGGCGCTAGCTGACGTTATACAGGCTTAAGTTTCTCTGCTAACCACTTTGCTTTGGCATGATAAGGAGAGTTTTGCATTTCTTTAATCGGACGAAGTGGTAAGACTTCTTTGTTGATCTTCAGTAGACATTAGAGTCGAGGGATGTGTGTACCTACTGGTCTGAGGCATTCGAGGTCGCGGTCGCTTAGATAACCACCTGCATGAAGTCCTTTCAAGCAGTCAGTCAATTTTGCCTCTACTTCATCGGTGCAATCCTGTTCTTTATGTACTTCTCTGAATTTCTTTTGTTCGGATAGTAAGGAGTGCATCTTCGTTACATAGTCGGATCTGTTCATTATAACGATGTCTGTTCCTTTATCCGGTTTGCTATCAGGATGTGTTGTTTCGTTCTCTACGTATGCTTTTGTTAGCAATCCCCGAATTTGCGGTCTCTTGTTCAATTACTGATAACTAGAATTCACCAGCGTGGAATTAAAGGGTTGAATGCTCTCTGCGGATACGAGCTTTAGGTCATAAGTTTGGTTCCAGAGATTCTCAAATTGGGTTTCTAACTCTAATTGACTAAAATTTCGACAAGGCAAGCAGAATTTTGGACCTAAGGATAATGCTTAGAGTAAAATTTTATAGAGGGGCATAGAGGAATGGTTTTGGACATACCGATCAGGATCCTATTGAAAACGTAATTGTGGCTTTGTTTCTTGCGCGTTTTGAAGAAGTGAGGATATTTTTTCGTCTCCACGTTTTCTTCCTATGGTTTAAGTATAGCTGCTAAATTCTTTTCTTTCGTCTTCTGTCAGGATATCCAGAACGACAGCGCGTTGTCACACGTGACGCTCTAGTTCTTCCACCTTTATTCGAGTGCTTTCCAGTTGGTTCTCAGCGTGTCTCCTCAAGGTTTCCGAGGTGATAACTGTATGAGTACGCCTGAGCGCTATCCATTAGTGATTTGGGTATTCATTTCCTTCAATACTGTTCCCAATATTTATTCTGTTCAGTTCTCATAAAATAAATATTAACAAACACGTAACCTCATGGGTGCAAATGGATGGTCGTTTAACTATTTTTGAAACACGCACTGGTACTTCTAGAGACCAGTATTTTTGAGAGTCAGGATGCTAACAAATAAAAAATAATTGAAAGAAGTTTTTGGAAGCTACCCTCTTTCACAAACTTTTCATAAGTTTTAAAGTTTCCTCTTATTTACTCCCAGAAGACTCATACGTCCCTCTAGTCGCAGCATCCTACCATTCACAATGATAGTTTATCTATAAAATCCAGTCAATTATCCAGTCAAGGGTTCAATAAGGCCTCACAGATGCTGCAGTGTATTCAAAACTACCACGTTCACAGACGTTTTTCAAAGCCGAGGATTCAAATAAATAATTTATATTGTAAAGAAGATAATCGCACGATCAGTAAGACAGTAAGTGGATTAGTTTTAACTTTCGGTCTCGTATAAGAGATCAGCATCAAAGACTGTGAAAATGCACCAACTGAGCGGATTTTGTAGTCAAACCTGGTTGGAGTAGGGGAGGAGGTGCAGGATGTGGTGATTGTGATGAGGCTGAGTCCATGCTGTCTCATAAATTTACGATGACGTGCGTCCTTGATTAAGAACCAGTACGTACCTCTTGACCGCGTGATAACAGGGCCTTTGGAGGTGAATATCGACGTGCCTGTTGGTGGTGTTAGTGTCAGATAACCTGACATCCAACAATCGCCGTCCCGTCTTATAACTCGCCCGCATCACCATCCGCCTGATTGCGAAATTGAATTAATGCCCTTCTTCAAGGGCATGAGAAGCGACGTTAGGCAGTGGTTCGCCTCGCCGAACTGCCTGTTGATGCTCCATTATTCGCTAGCTAAGTCATCACCCGGTCTAGCCTGCAAGAAGCCAAAGACGGTCACGGCACGGGATTTGACAGACTGCACCAAATAGTTTACTTGCAATCAGTGGGTTCCTCCTTTGCATGACTCTGGTACACATGGTGGCTGTCGGACGATGGGCGATACCCATTTCGAACTCTGCATCAATGCGTTCCATCGATTTTGATGCATCGATTTGTGTATTGTCGAGGCCACTGGAGTGTGGGTGGCTCTCATCCGTTTGTTTCCCGGGATTGAGGCAGCGGCTGATGTTTATGCTGGTGCCTTTTATGTTGATGGCTTTAATCCGTTTGTTTCCCGGGATTGAGGCAGCGGCTGATGTTTATGCTTAGGCATCTATTTATTGCCATCTTCACCCAATCTCCTAATAGTTCTCGAACTCAATACTCCGGCTCATTACCAGCGTATTAACCCGTTGGCAGAGTACTCTAACACAGCCTCTTTTTTGCGCCATTGAATGGTCGCTATGATGTTTAAGAATCTGAGATGCATTAGTTGCTTTATTTTACACCGTCGTGCTAATTTATCCATTGGGTCTGCGTTTGACCAGCACATCAACGAAAGGCAATCGTTTGGTATTTTTTTCTTGCCATTGAACGGAATGTCTGGAATGATGCCCTCAAAGCAGGTCTTGAAAGCCGGCTTGTCTGCTCCTCTCAATTATAAAGAACGTCGCTTCAACTTATCTCTCTAAACGCAGGTCTACGTGGTTGAGAACGACTGTTTACAACCCATAGGCGTCTCATTGAGATGTTTGTATTTTCTGCCATTGTAGGTTCAATAGGTTCGTTGGCAGAGGGCATGGAATTGCATTTAATGGTCAATTTATGGAGGTTTTCTTTTACCTTTTTTCGATATGTATGCTTTGAACGTTGCGTGCCTCGTCCGGTGAACTAGATGTGAGCAAGGAAACCATGTCGAAGGATGCCTTAATTTGATTAGGCCGAGCATTTTTCCTCCAGGATTTTTGTTAAGAATTGGGAGGCAAGTTGATGGGGACCCTGGAGTCCTCTCAATCAAAGTTCCATCTTTGGGCCATCCACTTAGATAAATGGTACGCACTGCTACCTTTTATGGCAGTGATTGGCCGAAGAGGAAATTTGGGATTGTTGATTTTGGGCAATTCATAGAACCAGGCTGTGCCGACTTAATTGGTTTCGTCTCTCACCGTCCTTCAAGCGAGATAAGCTCGTTGCAGTGGAGAACGTTCAAGAGTCTGGTTTACTGACTGATCATTACCTTGTCTTGTAAGGAAGGCGTGCATCTGTAAAAATGTTGTTCGTTTAGGAGGGCTTGTGCGTTCCCTTTTTAATCGATGTGGATCATACGAGGGTTGCTCTTCATTTGTCCACTGGTAGCACTATTATGTCCCTATTCATTTTTAATTCCTTCATTGGTTATCTTTCCAAGAACGCCCTTAAACCGTTGGGCCTATTTGGCATTAGTAGGTAGGTGAATTTCAGGCACAAAATGTGCCTACCTAATCGGTTGCTTTGATTTTCACGAGCGAGAATTTTGTCGTGACCGAACATTCGGCTGACTTCGCATCCACCGTAGTGTAGTTAGTTTCATGACTCGGCATTCTTTTCTGTTGCTCTGGATGATTGCTTGTCCACTCCACTTGTTCATTTGGCTTGGAATCAGGTTTAAGTTTTAAAAAATTCCGGTATAAGTTCATGCGCTTCAGATCTTGTCTCGTTTTTTTGCAGCGTGGGTACTCTGCTGGAATCAGCAACAGCTTAGCGAAACAACATCACGCACCCTGAAGGTTTTTGTTCACTGACAACCCAGTCATTGCGCATGTGCAGGCGGCAGTCTGTGTTCAGCAGGCGTGTCCTTTACTTGCGCAAACGTTGCATAAATTTTCTGCCCAACTCCATATTTAGTGAAGTTGTGTACGTGTACTCTTCGGCGGCAGTCTTTCACGAACAGATTTTTGCAGAAAGTGTAGCTGCTCATATGTTGCTGCTCTGTTGGAGGGATAATGGCTCCCAGTGGCTAGCTCGCTGCAAAAAATTATGCCAGGAATTTTCACATACAGAAGTAAAATGCAAGTCCCAGTTTCTTATTGCAAAGACTACGAATGTAAAATCACCGGGACAATAGGTGGGTTAGTCTGTGATTTCAGTCTCACACAGGAGGACATAATCGGAGACTGTGAGATTGCAACAGTAACTGAACTATTTTTGCAGGCAAACAAAGAGACGGGGGTAAAGGAGTTGAAGGAGTGACGGTGGTTTATCGTTATACAACTGATTTTACGCCGTCCGACTACGTGGTGACTGTTTGCGTTTGTGGCTGGGAATTAGGTAGCGAATCGTGGCCACCTGAGCTTAGCCCGTGATACTTCATTCCTTTAAAAAGTTATTTTTTATTAAGATCAGATTATAAAATGTAAATCGAAAAAGTTGTTTTTTAGGTCTTATACAATACTTGCATTATGTAACCATATAAAAACTAACAGAAATAATTTAATTTTCAAGCACATTGCTTTTCAGAATTTGCTGGCATACATCGATTTCAGCATTGTTCCTTCAGTAACAGGCCCTGCACCAACAACTATCAAGTCTTGTTTTACGTGGAATGCAACTTATATGTCTTGTCATAGTTTTAAGTCTACCCTAGCAATAATTAGCGAACATGGTGTAAATATTTGCTAGATAAATATTCCTCACGGTAATACAACTTGAATGTCAACGCATATTCCATTGCACACTTGCACGATCTAAAGGTTTCAAACGTTTCCAAAACATAGTCCTTGAGAAATACTCTTCGCGCATTTAATTAGCTTCACTTCGGATCCACCTGTTAAATTCTTGTCGCTCTGTTGAAAAGAACTTGTTTCATTAAAAATGCCTGTAAATCAGGGAAAAAAAGAAAAATTGCGGCTGCATTGCAAAATTTCCACATAGTTTATTACAGTAACTGGTAATGTTTATGGTAGGGATGCCTTGTATGGTCGCCTAAACAGGACATGGGAATAGGAACCATCCCATTTGCTTAAAACATGAGGTTTTACGGTAAATTTCATGAATTTTCAGTATACCCGTGACTAAACGCTAACAATTACACTAAGGTAATACTCAACCAGCACGTTAATCTTAACCCTAGCCATAACCTAAACCTAACCAGTACACTTAACATGATAGTAATTTTGAGAAAGAGAGAGCTTCGCTTTATTTTGAAAGTAAAATTCCAAAAATTCCCACAAAAGGTCATTCATTCACCGTGAAGAATCGTCCCTGAATGCGCCTCAAAATATCGATCAATTTAGACTTCCTTAAAAATGGTGCCAGCGTCGGGCGCTGATGACCTCATTTTTGTTTTTCAAATAAACAAATAGGGTTAAATACAGTATATAATGGGTTAACTAAGCCAATCGACGTACATATAAGAGGACTCACATGCGAATGGAGAGCAGAAAAGATGGTGGCTCAATTTAAAAAAGCCCGCCCGTGTAACCAAGATGGTTACGTGTAACATGTCTTAACATGTAGCCTTATAATGACCCTTTCACCAATTCTGACCTCAAGCTTAAACTAAAACCTAACACTAACCATCACCTTAATCATAAACCTTTTTTTCCTTGGAATCCAGCACAAAATCACATGTTTTGTGGTTGATCCCATTCCCCGTGTCCTGTTAAGGCGGCTTTACAATATATCCTTACCAATTTTATCAAGTGTTGTTGCCTCAAACTGCCCACCAATTAAATAAATGAGGCTCCAGTTTCTACTAAAATGTTGCCTAAGATGCTTTATTTCCAGTCACCTCTTCTCTGAATTTTCATGTTTTTTTAATTATTTGGTGTTTTTTAAATTTAAATTTAAATATAATTTTAATTTACATTTTGACAGAAAAATGAATTTAGTGTAAAAACCGTAAAGTAAATTTGAATTGTTTACAAATAAACGTTAATACTACATGCCTCCTGTAATGTCACCAGTAACCCCTTTGTAAAATAGAAACTTAAAATGTTAGGTAGCCGACGAAGACGCTTTCCGAGAAAAAATCAAAGCTTTGAAGGCTGAAGTCACCTGCAACCGTTGCGAGTTCAAAAGGCAATATCGTTCGAAAATGTGCATACAATATCCGATACTAGATTACGGCCTGCTGTGTGCGTTGATGCGTAAGTCTGTAAGCAGTCCGTTAAGGAATAGCATGATTAAACCGTAAAATTTAAGTAAAAACCATTGCGCACATTTGTTTGTCGTGCTCAGGAGACAGAAAAGATGAGAAACTTATCAGATTCACATTTAAAGGAATAACCTAATTTCGCAAAAAAGGTTTGAAGGAGAGTAAAAAGCTGTAAGTCCAGTGTATGGAGGAAATAAATCACCACCTGAAAAAAAACCACACTGCTGTTTATTTAACCATAATTTTGCAACTTAAGTGTCTGTTGTTTACTAATATCCGAAGTAATTTTTTGATTAAATTAGGATGCTTATTGGAAAAAAACATTCGTTCATACCTGGACGTATATGTGTTAATGAATAAGTTGACCCAGACCTCGCATTTAAGCATGTTCCTTGGGAAACCTTATTCTTTTGATCGAATATTCATGGTAAATTGGCATCCGATGTCTATTTTTACATTTAAGCACATACTGCGTTTAAGTGTTAACAGTGGTGACCCATTCGTGCACATTTATCTTTTGAAGGTGTTTTATTTATCATCTGAAAATGATATAAGTAACACTACGCATTCTCTCCAACGAACAATTGCACTGCCGTTAAGATATTCATTTTGACTTCTGGAACGCGTTTTAAAGTATTCAAGCCGAAACAACTCGATGTATTTCTGAGGATTATTATCAGACACAATTTCAAAGACAAACAAGGATTCCTCTTTTTACTCAATGTCTATTTATTGAGTTTTCTCTGCTACTTAATGAGTAAAAATAAAATGAAGTAATTTTTTTGCTTAAAGCAGCTAGTTAAATAGGGAGGAAGTCTATATCCGAGTTTATATTTACTGTTAACAGGCCACATGAACAGAGAGGATTCTCTCTAGGTTGTCACTAGATTTTTATATAAAACAATGCCTGAAGATTTTATCTTCAAATTATAATGCTGAACGTATTAAATAAGGTTCAATGTTAACTTAGGAAATAACCTGCCTAACAGCTAAAGACATGCACGAAATACCATTATAAAAATTAATTATATATATATTTTCAAAGCAGCTGACGCATATGACCAACTAGGTTTATCATGCTTGTGGAAAGTTCTATTAAACGTTTCTAATGAGCGAAAAATAGCGGAGTAGAAGGCCATAGTTGTACAAATAATTTTTACTCTCTCGGACACTCGGCTGCCAAATAAACCTTTCCAGAGAACTGGTCATATGCGTATTTTTAATAACATACAAACATTATCAGCTTCGATAGCCACACGATATAAAAGGTGTCTACTTGCAAAGAGAGCAGCCAACTATTTACCCAATGTTTCTAGTTGACATGTAGACTCATCGGCATCCAAGGTCGTCTGAAAGTCAGCAGCCCTTTCATAAAGTACATATCTTCCCCATGGACAGCAAAAAGCACGCTTGTGACGGAATTGCTATTTATATCACAATTTATAGTCGGAAGTTAGGCTTATGGTGCGTAGTCCAATAAAAGGATTGTCTCAGAAGCAGAATTATAACTTTCATACGGATTGGTAATTAGGACTTTCGTGATTGACCGAGTATGGTAGCACATTTATTTCACTCTCCCGACAAATATCAACGTAAATTTTTTGCATATTTCGGCTGTACCACATTTGTAGGCAAACGAACTTGGTATAACTAAACCAGAATTATTATGAGGATGGAACCTCTAAACCAAAAAAGGAAGACAACCAGCAGGCAACAACAGATCTTAGAAATTACTGATGAGACAACAGCAGATTATTTGCTGAAATGGGACTCAAAGGAAGCAAGCATTCAGTAAAAATATTCCTCTTAACTTTAATAGACCTGCAGATTTCTTTCTTTCTTAATCTACGGAACATGCAAATGAAGCTGCAATAACTATTGGATTTCGAGATAACAAGCATGATGAATTCTATTGGACCAGATCCCATATTTATATTACAGACAGAATTTCCAAATAAATGTTGCTTTTAGGATACCATGTTTATTAAAACCACTTTAAGAGACAGGCTTTTTTGCTTTAAAGGAGTAGCTCCTTTTCGCACATTATTGTTGTTTTTGTCTTGGTCCCATTTGATCGATTAAATATGAAGCCTACTTGACAAAACAAATGCAGTTGGACATATAAACTTAAATTAACTAAAATTGCTTCGCTCTGTTCAAAGAATTTATGCAAGTTACCATTTAATTGATTCAACTGTTCTCGAGAAAAACTTTAGTCTCCAAATATTGCCAAAAGTATTATCGTAATTACTGCTGCAAGCAAAATTATAGTTAAGGAACGTTATCTCGCACATTTTCGATTTTTGGTTTCCATTTAGGTTAATTCCAAAATTGATCTCTCCCTTTAGAAACCTACCGTTTACTCATACGTCTCCTATAGAAGAGAAAACAGCAGCAAATCTTTCAGAATTTTCTGTTCAAGTGTACTCACACATATAGCATGCATCTTGGCAATGAAATGGAGAAATTGACTCACCCACTACCTGCAGAACATATTTGACGTAAAGATTAAGGGCAATGGAACACCGGAACACCTTAACAGCCGTGAGATGAAGCTCTATAAAATGAAAATCTGCAAATCCTGTGGAAATATTCCCCATACAGTGAATTGCCTGACTCATGAAATGTTATCTTGGAAATTTAAGATGGTACTATGGAGCGCATTTGACATTGGTAATTGTTACGGAGACGGGATCTACAGTTAAGTCGTGGCCCAAGGCGGAAATGGCACGCGTGAAGCCCCCAGGCATGCGTGCGGCCCAAATTCGAGAAGTTTCCGCCTAGGGTTTTCCAACGTGAGAAGCGACCAATCAATGCAAGCCACGTTGCAGGCCAGAAAGTTCCAGAACGCTCTCCGTCATGATTGGTCGGAATGTTAGAGAACCCCGAGAACTAAATAAATAGATGATAGTTGATTAGCTTGAAATCTGCTGTTTTCTGTTGGCCCAAAATAAAATGTTTTGTTCCAGAAACCGGCTTTGCCTTTTCCTCTATTCACAAACTGGCGACGCAGTTGTCCGAATTTATTATTACAGCAGAAAAAATGCAGCAGTTACTCGACGCACAACGGGCCAGTTTTGTGGCTCTGTTTTCAGAAATGCAAAAAAGTTGGACTCCGGCTGGGAAGAACAAATGAAAAGAACTTGAAGACCGGATAACAGAATTTTAATTACGATCTCGATGGCGGCGTCAACTTTGAAGTTTGGTACCGAAAATATGCACTTCTATTTGAAGAGGAAGGCTCAACTTTGGAGGACGAAGAAAAGGTGGAAGTTCTTCTTTTGAAGCTAGGCCAGCGCGAACATGAGCGGTACGTTAAATTCATTTTGCCAAAGAAGCCGGTAGAGATTTCAGTTGAGGAAACGGTTAAGAATTTGAAATCGTTGTTTAGTTTCTCAAAGTCCTTATTCAATCGACGTTACCAGTGTTTTAACATAGAACGGCAGCCTAACGAAGACTATTTTAACCTAGCTGGCCGATTGAATGATGCTCATCATCAAGCAGACCTAGACCAATCCACTAGTCCGCAGATAAAGGCACTCCTTTTTATTAAATCACTAACTCTGCCGGAGGATGCTGACGTCCGCACACGATTGCTCGCTCAGCTAGATCAGAAAGCCGAGATGACGGTGCAACATCTAGCAGAGGAGTGTGTCCGGATCATGAATATCAAAAACGACACTAGGCTGATTGATGACGTAAACAGTCAACCTATGCGTGTTTTTGAAACGAAAGCCAGCAGACCGAAGGAGAACACTAGTTTTGTAAGGAAACCAAAGACGGCTTGCTGGCAGTGGTGAATGGCATTTTGTGTCAAATTGTCCATATCGCACGAGAAGGTGTTAAAAGTGTTTGCGGGTTGGTCACAAAGCGACACACTGTCGCGCAAAACAATCGAGTCCAGGAAAGAGAATTAATGTTATTGGGCAGCGCGATTCCCAGGTGCTTAGTTGCGAAGACAGAAAATACCTGACGGTTAGTATTGATAGACAACCCACTAGGCCGCAGGTCGACACGGCCTCAGACCTCACGATAATCAGCATAGACATGTGGGAGGCTCTTGGGTCGCCTAAACTGAAACCAACAGCCGTTCGTGCCTCGGCATCAAATAACACGCAAATGCAATTTGAGGGTGTTTTCCAGGCCACTATAGGTTTTCGAGGACAAAGCCTGTCTCACAGACATTTACGTCTCGAAGTTCGAAAACGATCGGCTTGGCAACAAGACCATCTCACCGTTGGGTTTGTGGTGTCGATCATTCCAGGAGATATGCTGTGCTGTGAACATTATGGAAGAGGATCTGAGGAAAAAGTATGCCAAACGCATGGAGATGTCAGTCGGAACGTGCACAAAACTACAGTTAATTTGAGGATGAAGCCAGGGAAGAAGCCAGTATTAAGACAGAGTTGACGCGTTCCATTTGCAGTACAATCAGCGGTTGAGGAAGAACTGGAACGTTTTCAGCAGAATGGAATTATCTGCCCCACAAACGTTTCAGCGTGGGCAGCTCCGATAGTGGCGGTTAAAGAAGTCTAACGGGAGAATAAGGCTGTGCGCAGATTATTCAACTGGGTTGAATGACGCTTTAGAAAACTTTCATTACCCTCTGCCGACTGTAGAACACATTTTTGCAACGTTGAATGGAGGAAAAGGTTTTCGCAAGGATTGATCTTTCTGAGGCATATCTACAGCTACCGGTTGATGAGGCCGCGCAGGAGATGTTGACAATTAATGCACATAAGGGTCTATTCAAATATACTCGTCACAACTATGGCGTCAAAACGGCACCCAGTATATTCCAGCAGCTTATGGACAACATGCTTACGAATATCCCTGGGACTGTTGCTTACTTGGATGACATTTTGGTCGTCGGTCGTACAGACGAGGAGATGCTTCAGAGACTCGATAAGGTCATGGAAAATCTTATTGATTGTGGCCTGAAAATAAACTTGGAGAAGAGCGAGTTCCTTCGAAAAAAATCCACTACTTGGGATTTGTGGTAAGCGAGGCAGGACGCTCACCAGATCCAGAGAGAGTTATAGCATTCAAGAATGTGAAGGTGCCAAAGAATGTGCGCGAGCTACAATCAGCTTGGTCAGCTACTTCTCGCCCTTTATTGCAGGGCTGCACAACTTAAAGCCACCTTTGAACCGACTGCTTTGCAAAGAAGCAAAATTTGACTGGTCTGCAGACTGTCAGGGAGCGTTTGACAGTATCAAGGCGAAGATTACTGAGTCAATTGTGCTCTCACATTTCGAAGCCGATAAAGAAACTATTGTCCAGGTGGATTCATCTGAGTACGGGTAAGGTGGCGTTCTCCTTCAGAAGGATTCGGACGGAAAAATCTTGCCCTTAATGCATGTCGCCAGAGCACTCACAAAGGTAGAAAAAAACTACAGTCAAATCGAGAAAGAGGCACTGGCGATCATCTTTGCAGTACAGAAATTTCATCAGTTCGTTTACGGTAGACATTTCGTTCTCCACACAGATCATCAGCCACTAAAGTTTTTGTTGGGTACAAATCGGGGGTGTGCCCCAGTACGCGGCGAAGAGGATACAACGACGGAGTACAATCCTCTTGAGTTATGACTTCACTGTTCAGTACGTGCACTCAGAAGTTCGGGGCTCCAGATGCTTTTTCACGACTGAGCGTAAGCGACGAAAATCCGGAAGATGTGGTGATCGCCAGCACTTTGATACAAGACGATGAAGAATTTAGAGACGTCATATGACAGGTGCCCCTCACAGCCTAACATATCAGAACAAGCACCACAGCAGACCCACTATTACACCAGGTAAAGGAGTTTATTCAAAACGGTTGGCCCAATGAAGATAAGGTACACCCAGTTATGACGGCCCTTCAGGAACCGGAAGGAGCAGTTGTACATCACCGAAGAATGTATAATGTATGAAGGTAGAGTGGTGATTCCAGCCAAACATCAACAACAAGTTTTACGTGAACTTCACGCCGGACACCAGGGTATGACTCGTATGAAACAACTGGCCCGAAGGTACGTATATTGGCCAGGAATTGATAACGATGTTGAATCTTTCGTTCGAAGTTGCGGTCCGTGTGAACGTTTCGCTAAGAATCCGCCCAAAGTACCACCCGTGCCATGGCCGGAGGTGACGAGACTGTGGACTATAGTCCATATGGATTTCGCTAGACCATTTTTCAACCGCATGTTTCTAGTAGTCGTCGACGCATGGTCAAAGTGGGTAGAATTGTTTGATGTTGCGGCAGACACTGCTGAGGTCCCATCAAAAAAGACGGAAGAACTTATCTCCAGATATGGCATTCCCACAGAGATTGCGACGGATAACGGCACCCAGTTTAAGTCATCAGTGTTCTGACAGTTGTGCCAGAAATGGGGAATCCGACATGTGACGTCACCGCCATTTCATCCCCAATCGAACGGTCAAGCAGAACGTTTTGTTGACACCTTCCAGAGAGCTATGAGAAAGATTTGGAACGCAGGGGTTAAAATGGATTACCTCAACACGTTCCTTCTGGCCTACAGATCAACCCCAAAAATGAGCTTGGTGGTCAAACACCAGCCGAACGTTTTCTGGGCAGACAAACTGATGTACGACTACAGTACCTAAAACCTGAGGTTCGAGTTTCCCATAAGCCAAAAGACTATTTTCGGGAGGGAGAAGAGGTGTTTGCCCGAATTTATAACCCTGGCGAGAATACCTGGGTAGAGGGCAATGTCAGAACGTCGAAAGGCGTTTTCTTTGAGGTGGAAGCGGCAACAGGGATAATTAATCGACATGCGAACCAGCTTAGACGGAGGTTCACCACGGATGGCCAAATAGCCCTCGATTTGCTATGTGACACTTTTGAGGTCCCTACCCCTGAAGAAGGCACACGGCCGATACCACCGCCATGATACCACTCATCGTGGACCCGAAGGAGAAACGATATGAGGTCCACCTTCCAAAAGCGGGAGGTGTTACGCAGACGGGATTTACAGTTGAGTCGTGGCCCAAGGCGGAAATGGCACGTGTTGACGCACGCCAAAATAGGCCAAACCGGCTGACAAAAATGCGCAGGCAACCAGGGAACCAATCAGTATGTGCCGCTGCACCGAGCATGCGTCAAGCCCCCAGGCACGCGTGCGGCCCAAATTCGAGAAGTTTCCGCCAGGGGTTTTCCAACGTGAGAAGCGACCAATAAATGCAAAGCCACGTTCCGTCACGATTGGTCAGAATGTTCGAGAACCCCGAGAACTAAATAAATAGACGATAATTGATGAGCTTTAAATCTGCTGTTTTCTGTCGGTCCAGAATAGTGTTTTGTTACAGAAACCGGCTTTGCCTTTTCCTCTATCACACCCGTCGGGATATGACAGTAATTGTGTTGTTTATACCACATGTAGGCGCAAAATGGTATTTACTAAGGAAAAAATACATTTCAGATCTGTTTATTGAGAACAAAACTGGGTGAAATGGGACCAAATCAAGCGTTTCTTATTTTTAGGTGTGTTTCTACGCTATTGCACCTTATCGACCAAAACGTCCTGTATCTGTGCGTTTTATTTTAAACGAATATTGATATAAGCAAGAAAAGGTATAAATATATCACTTCAGAGAACGGAAAAGTGATCTTGCGTTCAAGAAAATCAGGTAAATGGAGATATGAGAAATCGCGTTGTTTTCGGGAAAACAAGGATAGATTTAGTTTTAAAAATTCGGTTTTGTAAAGTTTTTGAATTCTTATGCTTAACAGCTCTGTAATAAACTTGCGTGTGTCTTTTTTTTACCATACCGATAAGTTGGAGTTGAAACAAGTACATATAAGAAAAGCCGCCTCATGCAGTCTTTTTTCTCTGCCATGCCATACGCGACAGATGCCCAGATAATATATTTATGCGGTTTACTAATAATGAATATAGAAAATTCAAATGTAAAGGGCAGAATATTGACATATTATCGCAAAAGCTTAGTATATATTCGGCCACTCGTTTGTGCTTTTGCAATCTGAGAACTGGTCCGAAAAGTAAGCATGTTTAGTAAAAAGCCTTCCAATAGAAAGAAATAAGTGAATGCTTTCCTTTTCAGCAGACTGAATCCCTTTTTTAGCAAAGTCAAAAAACCGGTCGCACGTCCCCATTTTTTTATTGTGTTGATTTTGAAAAACAGATGCGTATGCAAACATTCGGCAACGAAATATCTAAACAAAAACTTTTTTTAAAGAGGTACCTTATTATGAGTTTTCTAAATCCATCTTGGTCATAATAATTGCCGAATTATGTTTAGTGCGTTTATCCATCTCGGCAACGAGTTTTCATGTTTAGGTGAGTCTACAAATATGACCAAAACGTCCATCTATATTAGAAAGACTATCTATTTCGGAAAGTGCCTTTAAGATATATCTTATTTTGAAGGTTTTGATAAGTACATACTTCAGAATATTATATTTAAAGCCAATACACAGAAAGCACAAAAAACGTTAAGTATTTTCTACCATTTTAGGGACGATCTGAAACTCATCACAATCCAGCACAGGAAATACGTATAAATAAATTCAATAAAAGGAAAAGCCTCTTAATTTGAATAAAATGGTACGTTTACGATTGCAGCCAACAATTATATTCAAATTTATTATTCACTGACTGGCCTACCAGCATGGCGGCTCATTACACATTTTATTCCTTTGACGTCATTGCCGGCGCAATCAAGCGAAAATCTGTTTGCTTAGTCAAACGAATCTCAATTAATGTATAGAGAAAAGATGCCGAATCTCAAAATTTAGGCTGTTTGGTAACGGACATACGTTCCATTTCCTTAATCTGGAAGACTACTGCCGTGCAATATACACTAAAAGACTCTTTTTAAAATCAAGATTACTTGTCTTGCTTTATTTACTCGTGCGTTTACATAGGACGTCATTTTGTACATTTAAAAAATTCAGGTTAATTAGCTTACCTGATTTTCTACGTTTTCGGAATTTGCCGCCTCTCTAAAAAATAATATTTCTTTGCAACGAAATATTAATTTTTAAACCACCATATGCATTCGTTTTGAGAACGGTCGTTTATTTCATCCTGTTAAACCTTGGAAGATGTAGTGTGGGCTGACTTCACATAAAGTGCCCTATCTAATGAAATTCATGAAATTCAATTAATCAGTGCGAACCACGGTGCAGGCCAGAAGGTTTCAGAAGGCTCTCCACTATTGTCACGCCATTGGCCGGAATGTTCGAGAACACCGAGAACTCAATAAATAGACGAGAGTTTATGAGCTAGGAATACGTTTTCTGTCGGGCAAGAATAAATTGGTTCTCATAAAAACCGACTTTTTCTTCTCCTCTTTAACGGCCGTTGGGATAGAACAAAAAGCAATAGTACAGAGCATTCATGAACCGCACAAAACACGTGTCATATCCAAATTGTTGACAGTTTATATTATATAGGAAGCACAAAAATGTTCAAGTTACTTTGAGGAACTTTTGTTATCCTTCCTAATTTGAACTGAATGCACGCTTCTCAGTAGTGCTTTTTACTGTCACTGAGGAAACATATCCGAAAGTTTGAAATAAAACTTTATGACTCGAGTATTTCAGCTGATTTAAGGGTAAACTGTCAAAAATATTCAGAAAAGATAAACCTAAGAGTTAAGTTGCGAAATAGCAAATCGTTTTGGGATAAGTCATTGCGATCGTTTGCGTGAACCTTTGTGGTAGTCATATATGATTAAGTTATATTGTGTCCTTCAGCCTTTTTAAGAGGACACTGTAGAAGGGGCGGAGTCCAGCGTGTTGTTTCTCGATTTTGTTTCCCGATTTTTAGTTTCAGGATTATTTTTTCACAATTTTCATCCTGCCTCGAGCACCTTGTGCAATGCAGTGCACTAGGCGTGTCCACGAATTAACGTGTCAATAAGATCAAACAGCCAGGTTTGTTCATAACAGTGAGAAACAGTGAGAAATAGAGTTTCTGTCCGGTATACGGCCACATATTTTCAATAGATGTAGCTCTCGAATTTTGCCCTTCTTACCCGTTTAATCCATCTGAAGTTGATTTACAGCACACATGCGGTTACCCAAAATTATTTAAAAAAACTTCCGTACATGCTTAAATCTTCTTCCTCGTTATCTGGTGCGAAGCAGTGATTACTAATGCAGTTTTATAAGTGCAGATATTTGTAAATGTGACAGATGTGCATAAACGTAACTAGGTCGAAATTCATCTGACTGTTGATCGGATAATTAACATGAGATTTGGAAAACGTTGCCTTTAATATATTTGAAGATCTAGATAGACGCACAATGTTGCCGTATGTGAGGTCCGAACATACCCCTGACCGTGAGTATAGGCGAACTAGCAACCTAACAGGCAGACATGACAGGAAGGCGTTAGTGGCTTTTGCTTTCGGCAGAATTTCACACGTACCTACAAAATTTCCAATATATCTACCAGGAAATGCCTTAATTGCTTCTCGAACTAGACGTCTTTAGTAGCCCTTACCTAGTTCTCATCAATACGGCGTCCCGCACGTAGTTACGGAATATTTTTACCCTTTTCAGGTTTTTCTTTATGGAAAATTCCAAAGGTATCGAATATAATAGAAGATCTGATTTATATATCTGCTCTACTAACATTGGTCACTTAAATTAACACAAATCACTTGTCTTTTTTCCTGCACCGAATAACATAATTGCGAAGGACCCATGTACTTTTAAAGTTATCAATACGAATGTTGGCGTTGCGGTATATTTTGATATTTAAGAACTGCGGAATGAATTTCAGACAACGAGGCCTTTCGCCGAATGTAAATTACCGAAAATGCTCCAGGACAAATCAACTGATTTTCCAGGTTAGGTTCAAATATCATGTACGAAAAGTTAACAGCATGCAAATATCCAAATGTCAATTGAGAAATCATCTCCATGTTCTTTACCCATTTGATTAGGAAGCCATAATGAAATATCGAAGTAAATTTACCGAATACAGTAGCTGATCATAAACAGCTTTACAATTTCTGACAAAGTAACGATATAAAATCTTGTCCCAATGGTTAAAATATTCAATCACACTACTTAAAAGAAAGATTTGATCTGTAGCAATGACGTCAGTGTGTAAAAATAATATCTTTTTCAGATTGACTTTACTGACGTTTGTAGTTAAACTTTCATTTACAATCACTGCTTACTTTCGTTCTTCTGCTCATCCACGGGGGGATATTTTACTCGTAATTGGCGTCTCAAATCTGCGACAGTTGAGCGAGTCCCATTTATTTTGTCCTATAAACTGATTAGTAGATGTCGACGCACCAATATGCCCCGAATTCGGCACCTGCGGTTGTCTATTTTTTGCTTAAGTGGTGCTTTTCACCTGCAGGAATAGTAGTTTCTATCGTTGTTCATGAATTGTCAGGGACACTTCAACTTTACACATTCACCTAATTTATCTTGGCTGAAAAATAGTGTACACAATAGCCACCTCCATTTGACAAAAGCAGTATTCACTATTCACTAATGGTTGATAACATCTACAAACAATATGTGAAACTTGCAAGAAACAATCACAGTTTTCAAGTGCCAAAAGGGCATGGATTACGATTTATAAAATCTGCAGTTGGAATCCTGGATCTGACCTTTGCTTTAATCTATACTACTTTACCGTTTTTAACTTAATTAAACTACCTTGAAATGCAGTTTTAGAAGGAATTGCATTAACTGACAAGCATGCGCACGCGCCTTTTTTCCATGTCTGTATTTAATTATTATTTTGCTATAAATCAGAATGCCCTGCCTTTCTTAGATGATTCGTACTTAATCTAATCTTCAACAGCATAGCTTTGTGGGTTCATGAAAAAACTTGCCGCGTTAACTGTAGTGCTAAGAAAATCGTGGCAAAATATTAAAATGCACAAACAATGGCCAGAAGAAGATTATATTTCTTTTCAGTTCGCAAAATCACCGTGATACTAGCGGACCGCATTCACCTGGGTATAGTGGCAATTTGCTGTTGATCCCGGACGAAAATGTCTGCTCTATACTACCCACTCATGCATATATTTTTAAAAAATAACCAGTTGTTACCATTCTTCGCATGTCCTGAAAAGAAGTTAAGGA
Source organism: Schistocephalus solidus (assembly GCA_017591395.1). Lineage (NCBI taxonomy): Eukaryota > Metazoa > Platyhelminthes > Cestoda > Diphyllobothriidea > Diphyllobothriidae > Schistocephalus > Schistocephalus solidus. The sequence goes on from WEDG01004629.1 coordinate 84,344, forward strand.
ATTTTTTTCCGTAAAATAAACTGTGTTCAGTGCAACGAAAATAAGCAAAAGTTTTGCTCGTCTTGAATGCCAAAGGCTGGGGAAATTGCTAAAAATAAATTTCCCTCGTATAGGTTAATTGCAGAGCATGCAGAACGTTCATAATTTTAAAGGACAGCATGATGTCTTATATGAAGGAAAAGGGCATAATTGGTGTAAAGGGTAATTGCAGAGCCTGTGGAAAGTTAATATTGTTAAAAGACAACATGATGTCTTATATGGCGGAAAAGTGCATAATTGGTATTAGGAGCAATATAACTGCTCCTAGTGCGTTTGCTTCTCAATCATAACTCCTTCAGTCACTCATTTTGCGGTGGTATTCGCATGCATTACAGGTAAAAACTTCCACCCTTATTATTTCTGACTTATTTGCAAATGATTTTTTATCACAAAATGGCAGCCAAAATGCGTTATGTTTTATTAAATTCCACCTGTAATATCTCCTAAAATTATGACAATGCAACTGATATTTTTATAGCGGAGTAAATGCAATAAAAACCGAGGAATGTCTGGATTATTTCGTTAAAACCTTATTAAAACTGCGCTGGCATTAAACGTAAGTACAAGCGATATTTATTTGCACGAAGGCGACAAAGAAAACCCGTGGATGAATGCTACATTGCTTCATATTGTGATATTATTATTTTTTTAGACTGTAAAATGTAGTTTAACAGGTTTGCTTTGGTTGACATCATATCTTTTGGATATGCATAACATTGCCCGTTAAAAATATTTTTCGCCTCAATCAGGCGCTTTGGCTTGTTAACATTTTTGCTGGAAGTTAACGGGTTTGCCTCGAACCCAGGGGAAACTGCTCAATCGATAGTTGTCACACCCAGTAGAAGAAAACAACAAACATTATAAGCAATCCTGAATAACCTTGAGATGACAAATTTCTCTTCTCACGGCATTGTAGAATGCAGGATTATAAGCTGAAGGTTATCATCGTGATCTTCCGTAATATGAAGTAAGAAAAGTTATTATGTTTGGTTTATTGTTTTACATCTTCATTAGTTAGGTAGCAATTTGTGCTCTTTTGTTAGTTTCTTGTTTGCTTTAAAGATCCTGTCATAAATGAATGCTTTGATTCGAACGCACATTTAAGCGATACTTTATTTGTGCTTAAATTCTCGGAGTTTGGAGTAACAATAGTTTTAGTTTCCGATTTATTTAGTCGTCCAGTCATTCTTACTTCTTCAAAAGCATCTAAAAGGCTGATCTTAACATCAGACTAAATAATGGCAAACTTACCCTTGCTGAAGGTACTCACAGTCAGTGACCAAGGTCATGTAATAGGAAGTTCAATGTTGAAATGCAGTTTTGATAGTGAAAGGACATAATATGTGATGCAATATTGATTATCATACAGCCAATTCCCAAGCTTTTTCACGCAAGTCAAAATGTTGACTTTTGAAAGATCTACATTGGTCCACTGACGTGCAGCACCCAGTTATAATAACGACATAATTAATGTGTTTTTGTTTTCTATTAAATGTCAGTGTCCTTAAAAATCTAAATATATTTTTGAAAAAAAAAATTTATAAAAAGGAACTTAACCGGACAAGACAAGATATACTAAGCTGGTCATTTCTGCCTCAACAGCCATCAACCAGTCATACCCAACCCCAGGTGGTGTACAACCTGAGGCTCTGAAACGCAAACGGTTCATAAGAAATACAACGCTCTGCAAAGTGAGCCATGGGCAATATTGGCAAACGGAAGTGGAGGTGGCGTTAACTGTACTCGAAATTTCAGGCTACGTTTCAGCTAATATGAAAGTGTTTTAGGCGCCATATTGGACCTTTCTACAAACCAGACTCAAATGAAGAGCGTAAACGCAAGCAACTTGGTCAAGGCTATCAGTTACGTGTTCATTACTTCAAGTAACCGTTCACAGTTACACTAAAAAGTCAAGATCATGGGCTTAAAAGCTAAACTACTTACCTCCAATGATCGTAAAAAGAAAAGGATGGACAGCCAATAATCGCTGGCAACCAAATACCATCAATTTAAGTCTCAAAAAATGAAGTCAAAGAAGGGAGTGAAATTCCAGATAAGGCAATATGCCGTAGCCGACTCTTGCCTTTATTCGCGTTAATATCATTCACCATTCGACTTGCAATTTTTTCTACAAGGAAACAATTATTTAACCCATAGAAAAGGATTCAAGATTAAGCTGTATATACATATGGAATGAGAAGGTGAATCGATCTCTGGAGAGGATGTTTTAATCACAATCTGACGTTTCACGCTCGTACTAAATTGCATCATCGTAGATAAGGCCGAATGGGAAACGCATAGCTTTAATAGGCCTCTTGTTTCTCACTCCTGATAGGTCCACCAAACTCTGTCCTTATTGGTCCACTCTTCTTGCCTAAGTAGTGTCTGATGGCCGCGTATGCCACGGGTAGATCGCTCCTGCGGTTGATTGAATCGGTATCCAATAGTCAGGCCTCGGTTATCTCTCTCACCATTTGCTTTCGGCTCAGCCGAGTACTTGTGCACTGTCGAAACTGGATTGATGACTAGTTTTTAGGCTGTGCCTGGCAACATGCAATGGTACATCTTTTCGCTTAACGGCTAGAGTCTGCTCATGCAAGAGCGATCATAGTCATTTATCCGTCATGCTGCAGTAATTGGCCGGACAGTCGAGACAGTTGACCGGGTAAACGACTCCTGACGTGTCAGCAGGGGAAGAAGCCACTTGGGTTGCATTAGCAAGTACCGGATGGGGACTTCCGGTCTGTGACAAAGATCTACTTTAAGGGTTTCTCAACATGCGTTCAGTGGCCCTTGGAGACGTCACGCACATAAAGCAGGGTACAGAGGATTGCGGGTTTTTGTTTATGTGCCCCGTTGGTTTGCTTGTGCCTTCGATACAAGCATTTGTTTATGAAGCTCCATGGGTATACGTTGGCAAGAAATAGTTACCATAGGGATTTTCGCTCTCCCAGCTTCTCGGCCTGCGTGCTGCAGTGCCACTGGTAGATCGCTCCTGCGGTTTATTGAATTAGTATCCAATAGCCAGGCCTCAGTAATCTCTCTCACCATTTTGCTTTCGGCTCAGCCGATTACTTGTGCACTGTCGAAACTGGATTGATGACTAGTTTTGAGGCTGGGCATGGCAACATGCAATCTAATATCTTTACACTTAACGGCTAGAGTTTGCTCATGCATGAGTGATCTTAGTCATTTATCCGTCATGCCGCAGTAATTGGCCGGACAGTCAAGACAGTTGACCCGGTAAACGACCCCTGACGTGTCTGCAGAGGGTAGCAGCCCCTTGGGTTGCATTAGGAAGGACCGGATGGGGACTTCCAGTCTGTGACCAAGATCTACTTTGAGGGTTTCTCAGCATGCGTTCAGTGGCCTCGGAGACGTCACGCACGTAAGGCAGGGTCAGAGGTTGGGGGTTTTTGTTTATGTGCCCCGTCGGTTTGCGTGTGCCTTTGATACAAGCATTTGTTTATGAAGCTCCGTGGGTGAAATGTGGCAAAGAAGAGTAACCATAGGGATTTTCGCTCTCCCAGCTTCTCGGCCTGCATGTTGCAGTGGGTGTTGATGTGCGAGAAAGTGTCCTAACACACCTGCGTTTATCCTTCAGAGTGTGGTTGCTGTTATAACACAGGATTTTTTCGGTGTTTGTCGCTTCTCGGTGGACCCCGTTGTGGAGGGTTCCATCCTCATGCCTAGACACCTGGGCATCAAAAAGAAGATTTTTACCGTCCCATTCTTCCTCCATTGCAAATTGAATTTCGGGGAAAATGGAGTTCGGTTAACTTATAAAGGTCCATTTTGCGTCTCAAAGCGGGATAAAAAAAGTGTTGTCCATGTAACGCATCCGTAATTTTTGTTTGTGATACAGGAAGATTCATGCCTCTAGTTCCTGCAAAACCGCCTCCACGAGATAGCTTGGAAATCGAGAAGCCTCTTAGGGTTCCCAGGATTTGCTCGTTCACCTGGCCGTTTAATGTAAGGTATGTGGTTAAGCTGTAGTCAAGTAACTCCAAGGCCTGCTCCTTTTAAACTGTTTTCCCTCTTTGTCGTACCTTCTTTATAGTAGGTCCATAATTGAGTCTACTTCTTTAGGGATGGATGTGTAGAGGAAGATGACATCAAAAGATACCATTATTTCGTCGGGGAATATTTCGGCACCTCTGAGTTTTACCAGCGTGCTGAGTATACGGCTGTTTGTTCTGAGCCCTGCGTTCACGTCTTAAAATGTTCAGCAAACTCTTTAGCCAGACCGTATGTAGGAGTGCCTTTAAGTGCCACGATTGGCAGCAGGGTAATGTTCACTTTGTGGATTTTTGGGAGAATATAGAATCTTGCTACGGCAGCATCTAGCAGTTTCATATGCCGCCAATCACTTTCGGATATTGCCTGCTGGTTATTCATCAGATTTGGGCTTTTTGGGATTTTGCCCATGAGTGTTTTCATGTTATCAGTCTTAACGATTCTGTATTAATGGATAAACGCAGGGCTCAGAACAAACAGCCGTATCCTCAACACGCTGGCAAAAATCAGAGGCGCCGAAATATCCCCCGACGAAATAACGGTATCTTTTTATGTTATCTTCCTCTTCACATCCATCTTAAAGAAGTAACTACTAGAGTTATAAACAACCTACCAGAAAGAAGGAACGACAAAGAGGAAAAACCATTGAAAAGGAAGCAAGCCTTGGAGTTACATGACTACAGCTTAACCAAATACCTTATATTAAACGGCCAGGTGTACGAGCAAATCCTGGGAACCCCAAGAGGCTCCTCGATTTCCAACTATCTCGTGGAGGCGGTTCTGCAGGAACTAGAGGCATGAAGCTTCCTGTATCACAAACAACAATTACGGATGCGTTACATGGACGACACTTTTTTTATCCCGCTTTAAGACGCAAAAGGGACCTTTAAAAGTTAACCGAACTCCATTTTCCCCGAAATTCAATTTGCAATGGAGGAAGAATGGGACGGTTAAAATCTTCTTATTGATGTCCAGGTGTCGAGGCATGAGGATGGAGCCCTCAACAATGGGGTCCACCGAAAAGCGACAAACACCGAAAAAATCCTTTAATATAACAGCAACCACACTCTGTCGGATAAACGCAGATGTGTTAGGACACTTTCTCGCGCATCAACTTACGCTGCAGCACGCCGGCCGAGAAGCTCGGAGAGCGAAAATCCCTATGGTAACTCTTCTTTGCCAACGTATACCCATGGAGCTTCATAAACAAATGCTTGTATCGAAGGCACACGCAAACCAACGGGGCATATAAACAAAAACCCGCAATCCTCTGACCCTGCCTTACGTGCGTGACGTCTCCGAGGCCACTGAACGCATGCTGAGAAACCCTCAAAGTAGGTCCTGGTCGCAGACCAGATGTCCCCATCCGGTCCTTCCTAATGCAACCCAAGGGGCTGCTACCCTCTGCGAACACGTCAGGAGTCGTTTTTGGGTCAGCTGTCTAGACTGTCCGGACAATATCTATGGCATGATGGATTAATGAATTAGATCGCTCATGCATGAGCTGACTCTAGCCGTTAAGCGAAACGATGTACTATTGCATATCGCCATGCACAGCCTCGAAACTTATCATTTATCCAGTTTTGACAGTGTACAAGTAATCGGCAGATTCGAAAGCAAAATGGTGAGAGAGATAACCGAGGCCTGACTATTGGATACCAAATCAATAAACCGCAGGGGCGATCTGCCAGTAGCATACTGAGGCCATCAGACACCACTTAGACAAGAAGAGCGGACCAATAAGGATCTATCATAGGTAAAAAACAAGAGCCATTTTAAAGCTATGCGTTTCCCAATCTGTCTTATCTCCGATGATACACTTTAGTACGAGCGTGAAACGTCAGACGGTAATTAATTCATCCTCTCCAGCGATCGCTTTACCTTATTATTCCACTTCAACACGTGGAGTCAGCATAACTGCTTTTATCAATTCGTATATATATATATATATATATATATATATATATATATATATATATATATATATATGAGTAAAGATTCGAGGTCCAGATATCGTATCGAGCTCATCATCCCCCGAAGAAGACGAAGAAGAAGGGACGAGTTCATGGACCGGAATGAAGTGTAGGATACGCATGGTGTTAGTTGCCTTCCGGTAGACCGTTGTCCTTATTTTCCCGTCTGCCAGCTTAGTCACTTGTATGTCGAGGAAGGGCAACTGATTGTTGACCTCTTCTTCCATAGTAAACTGGATGTCGGGAAAGATGGAGTTCAAAAGTGTCTTGAAGGACTGCACTTCGCTCCGTTTGATGATGACGAAAGTGTCGTCAACGTGTCTGGCCCAGAATTTCGGGGGGGAAGAGCTGAAGACTAGTCGCTTGAGCCTCTGCAAGACTGCTTCTGCACTCAGTCCGGATAGAGGGGAGCCCATTGGTGTCCTCTTTTGATGATGGAAACGAGGGGGTTTCCGAAACGTCAGTCCAAATACATTCCGGTCCATGAACTCGTCCCTTCTTCTTCGTCTTCTTCAGGGGGATGATGACCACGATATATATATATATATATATATATATATATATATATATATATATATATATATATATATATATCGGGTAAATAATTTCTGAAATTATTAAGTGTAGGACATGGAGTCAGGTGATTCGGACATGACTTTTTAGGGTCAGATCCGAAATTTCAACGGTATAACGTCTTTGCCATATATATATATATATATATATATATATATATATATATATATATATATATATATTGCTTATTGAAGCAAAAATGCGCGTCCCCGGGCATAAATCAGAAGAAGAGGCGATCACGGGAACAATAGGTTTAATATCCTGACGTTTCAAAATCAAACAAGATTCCATCGTCGGAGGTAGGTTCAGTACGGCGCCTCACAGTATTTATGGGTTCTGAACATGCTGGCTCTACAGCTATTCGTGCAGGATGCACTGCAGGGGGGTGGGGGAGTTAGTTGCTGTCCTGCTGATCATTGATTTTTATTCTCCCTCGCCTCGCCTGTGGGCTGTGTCGGGATGGCAAGTGTTATTGACCTCGTCTGCATTACCCGCGTTTGGTGTACCGGACCCGCATGTCTGTTTCTCGTCCCTCGTTTGAATCTGTCCGTGCACGGCTCATCGGTGGTTGCTGAGTCATTGCCGGTGTCTCCGTTCCTATCGGGTTGGAGACGCTCATCATCGGTTTTCGTGCGCAAACTAAGTTCACCTGCGTCCACGTTCATGCCTGGCCGCAGGTCTTGCTGGTTTGCGTTCTCCGTGGTTATCCCCTCGAATGTGTTGGTGCGTGCCCTAGGTTCACTCAGGCATGTGTTCTGGCTCGTTATGTGATTGCTTGCCACCGCGAACAGTCTGACTTCTTGCCTGCGATTCTGTTGATTGAGCCGCACTCGTAGGGCCTGGTAGGCCGCCGGGAGAATCGTACAACGGTTAATGGAAGAAGGTACGGTGTGCCAGGCTTCGAGCGTTTCTCTGGCTGTTTGGTCAATACCTCGGCCTAGGATTTCGGCGTCCTGGAAAGAAAAAATGTGTCCAGAGGCGGCACAGTGTTCCGCCACCAACGAGAGCTGATCCATCTTTCTTACGGCCCTTGCGTGCTCACTCATGCGGGTCTGTAGTCCTTTACCGGTCTCTCCGACATAGTTCGCCTCACAGGAACCGCACTGAACACGATAGACGACGTTCGCCGTTTCGCCGCGTGACAGGGGGGCCTTGGGTCTCATTACCAGACGTCTTATTGTCGCCTCAGGTTTGTGGGCGACGCCGATCCCCAGTGGTTGTAAGAGACGAGCAACAGCTTCAGATACGTTCTCCATATATGGTATTGCCCGCCACACTTTCGGTGGTTCTATCACTGGTCGTATAACTTGCCTCGGTTGTCTGCTGCGTTCTATGAAGCTACGAGGCTTATTAGCCGTCATCAGGGCACAACGGAACATCCATGTTCCTTAGCCAGATCGGTGAACACCTCACTATCATAATTCATAGTCCCGATCGCAAACCGACAAAACAACGGACTCGTGGCTCAATGGTAGAGTGTTGCACTCAATGACCAAAGGTCGCGGGTTCGAATCTCGGGTGATCCACACCCGGGATTGGGTATGACTGGCTGATGACGGCTAATAAGCCAGAAATGGCCATTCCGGACTCCCTTGTCTTTGTCGGTTCCACCTTATCATCATATTCCCCAATTTGCTATGCAACGGCCTGCAAGGGCTCTAAAGTGAGCTCCAGGGCACAACGGAACATCCATGTTCCTTAGCCAGATCGGTGAACACCTCACTATCATAATTCATAGTCCCGATCGCAAACCGACAAAACAACAGACTCGTGGCTCAATGGTAGAGTGTTGCACTCAATGACCAAAGGTCGCGGGTTCGAATCTCGGGTGATCCACACCCGGGATTGGGTATGACTGGCTGATGACGGCTATTAAGCCAGAAATGGCCATTCCGGTCTCCCTTGTCTTTGTCGGTTCCACCTTATCATATATATATATATATATATATATATATATATATATATATATATATATATATATATATATATATATATGGTAGTTGGTGCTCATCGATCGTTCACAGCACTCAATCCTACTGTTTTGCCTTGGGGCTCAATCTTTTGCCCCACCAGCTACCGCAGAGTGGCTAGTGATATAGGCAGAAGGATATTATTTGCAAAATCGAGGGGGACAGTCTCCCTTGTCTTGGCCAATAATATCATTCTGCCTATATATATATATATATATATATATATATATATATATATATATATATATATATATATATATATATGAGAAGAAAAGGCGATCTCAGGGACTAAAGGTGTATTGTCCTGACGTTTCAAAAGCATACAAGCTTCCATCGTCGGAGGTGAGTATCGTACCGCGTCTCACAGTATTTATAGGGGGTGATAGCCAGTTTGTGACAGGGTTGTTTGTACGGGTTCACCTTAACAGTGTGCACTATAGGAGGACGGGGTGGTGGACTCCTTAATTGCCGGCATACACAAAGGAATCATCTCTGTAGCCACCGCGGTGAAGAAGGTGGGGGAGGAGGAAATTTCTGTCAGTTGACATGTCTCGTTGAGGGGGGCGGCCATTATCTGGGTCAGCATTGACCTTAATTGGCGCCCTGTGTTGTTTGTGTCCTGAGTGCATGTCTCCTCGTTTGTCGGGGTAGCAGTCAAAACGGTAAGCGAATTGCTTGAGAAGCGGTACGATGATGCAGACGAGTCGGTGAAGCGGGGACATCTTGTCCAACTCTTAAAATTCTGTCTTAAGACGTACTTCACCTTTGAGGGGACCATGTACGAGCAGATTAGAGGGACGCCAATGGGATCGCCACTCTCGGGCTTCATCGCTGAGGCAGTTCTCCAAAAGCTTGAGACTCTGGTTTTCGAAAACTACAGGCCGACGTTTTGGACTCGATACGTCGACGATACCTTCGTCATCATCAAGCGAGAAATGATCGAAGAATTCCATAGCGTCCTGAATTCCGTCTTCCCGGACATCCAATTCACAATGGAGGCCGAAATCAACAACCAACTGCCATTCCTGGATGTTCTTGTCCATCGAAAATCCAACGGGCACATAAAAACTACGGTTTTAGGAAGGCGACCAACACACGCCAAATTCTAAGTTACCACAGTAAGCACCCGTTGTGCCACAAACGCAGCTGTGTGCGAACTCTTTACAGAAGGGCAGAAACACATTGCAGCGAGTCGGACGACAAAAGGGCAGAACTCCGCTACCCCCAGCGCCTTTTCATGGCCAACGGATACCCTCGTAACTTCATCGAGCGCAGCAGGCTGGCCAAACCAAGACAAAATCTGGTAACAGAAACCAAAAGTCTGGCGTGCACTGCCATACATTGACCGCATCTCTGAGGCAGTTTCCCGTCTCCTCAGACCGCTGGGAATCAGAATCGCCCATCGACCGGATTCAACCATTCGGAATCTAGTTATGAGACCGAAAGCCCCCCTTCCACGAGGTGAAACTTCAAACATCATCTACAGGATCCAATGTGACTCCTGTGAAGTTAACTACGTCGGAGAGACGGGGAAGCGGTTGCAGACCCGTGTTACCGAACACGTGCGGGCAGTGAGGAGAATGGACCCATTGTCCCTGGTGGCAGAACACTGTGCAAACTATGGGCACACGTTCGCCTTCCAAAACGCCGAAATCCTGGGTCGAGGAAATGACCGCGTAACCAGGGAAACAATTGAAGCCTGGCACACGGAGCCTACGTCGATCAACCGTTGTGTCGCCCTTCCGGCAGCCTACCAGACCCTCCGGGCGCAGCTCATCGAACGTAAGAGCAAACACGGAATTAGGCCAAACGTGAATTCCACCGCGGGAGAACCTAGGACGGACATGCACCTAACCACGCCACAATTCGGGGCCGACGAAGGCGCAGCCATGATCACCGCCGCATCAATTGCTACCCCGACAAACGAGGAGACATGCACTCAGGACACAAACAACACAGGGCGCCAATTAAGGTCAATGCTGACCCAGATAATGGCCACCCCCCTCAACGAGGGACATGTCAACTGACAGAAATTCCTCCTCCCCCCCTTCTTCACCGCGGTGGCTACAGAGATGATTCCTTTGTGTATGCCGGCAATTAAGGACTCCCCCACCCCGTCCTCCTATCGTGCACACTGTTAAGGTGAACCCGTACAAACAACCCTGTCACAAACTGGCTATCACCCCCTATAAATACTGTGAGACGCGGTACGATACTTACCTCCGACGATGGAAGCTTGTATGCTTTTGAAACGTCAGGACAATACACCTTTAGTCCCTGAGATCGCCTTTTCTTCTCATGTGTATATATATATATATATATATATATATATATATATATATATATATATATATATATATATATATATATATATATATATGAAGAAAGAAGGCTCGACGGAAAATCGAGGTTTACTCGTGAATTTTCAAGCTGGTTACACCAACCCGTCTTCAGACGAAGTGAGAATTGAGATTTGATATTGTCACGCTGAAGGGTTTAGGGGCAGAGAGGTTACATCGACAGACTGACGCCATGGGGGGTTTGGGGGGCCTTGAATCCTGTTACGATAGCTGTCGCATGTAAGGGGAGGGGTGCTAGAGTTATGAAAGCAAGTCAAGTGGCGGGAGATGCAGAGCCAGCGAGGTTACACTAGGCTGGGCACAGATAAGCAGATGTTGATTTTAAGGTGGGCGCAAGTCAGTGGACCGTGCACGCAGACCTTCGTAATGCGCATCCAGATCGACGTGGTGGTTGATACTGTTTGTGCCGGAGTGCCAAGCTTCGAGGAATTCGCGTGCCTGTTTGGTGCTAGCCATGGCAACCACTTCAGTTCCCTCCCAATTGAAGCGGTGGTCGCAATCAATGGCGTGCGCAAACACGAGAGACAAGGGATCGCGTCGGTGGATGGCCAGTTTGTGTTCATTTATGCGGGTCCCGAGTCGTCAACCCGTATGGCCTACGTAAGCACAAGAGCAATTTGCACATGGAATGCGGTAAATAACATTGGTTTGTTGCTCTTTGGGAACGGGATCTTTAACAAGTGATAGTGCTGCCCGAAATCGGTCTAATTGTCGGGCGATCGTTTCCGAAATGCCCTGCATGTATGGCAATGAAACGAATTTCCTCGGTACTATTTCTCCATTAGAGCTCTGATATTGTGGTTGCCTGTGACTTCGGAGACAGTTTTTCACGAAGCTCATCGGATATCCGTTAGATCGGAATTAATGGTATAAATATGCAAGGTCTTTTTAAGTAGATACTCGATGTTGCAATACCGGAAGGCGCGGTTAGAAACGAGCCTCGAACGCATCCTCGTTTGTGGGCAGCAGGATGATTGCTCCCATAGTTCAGAATTATTTTGGCATTTGAGTCTTTCTGTGGACGCTGGTTGCGAGCTGGCCATCACTCAATCTTTGCACCGTGACGTCGAGAAACGGAGGATGCCTTTGTCTTCGCGGGAAGAAGTATAGCAGGGATTACGCTTCCTTAGGTCGGACGACAGTATCGTTGTTGTAGCTGCTGACAAAGGTGGTGCTACCGTCATCATGGAAAAGATTGACTATGTAAATGATGCCAATCAAGCTTTTCATGACAGGGAGGCCTATATCCCCGTTGCTGAGCATCCAACAAAAAAAGGGCTGCATCCGTAAAAAATAAGTTGAACGAGCTCACTAGCACGAAACTCATAAGCCCCGCGGACGCTACATTTCTAACTCTCAATGATCCGCGCATTGCACGTGCTTATGGTCTTCCAAAGATTCACAAAGCGGACGCACCCTTGAGGATCATAGTGCCACTCATTGGATCGCCTACTTTTAACTTTGCCAAATGGTAATACAAACGCCTAAAGCACCTAAGTAATGGTTCACAGTACAGCATCAGCAGCTCGCATGCTTTTCTTAAAAGAATTCAAGACCTTAATGTAAGTCCGGATGAATGCATTCTATCGTTTGATGTGGTTGCTCTTTTTTCCTCAATAACACATAACCTGGCAATTGAAGGCGTAGCTCGACGTCTAGAAGAAACACCAATAGACATTCCAACGCAGCACGTTTTAGACATGCTCTGTCTCTGCCTTAAGAATTATTGTCAATTCGACGGTAAGCATTACCAACAGGTCAAGGGTACTCCAATGGGTTCACCGATATGGGGGCTACTGGCCGAGCTAGTTTTACAACGTCTAGAAAAAGCTGTGATTCAAAACCTCAGGCCGAAAATGTGGCTTCGCTACGAAGATGATACCTTCGTGTTCATTAACAACTGCGAAGTGGAACGGCTGCATGAAAGTCTTAATGGTGTCTTCCCTGCTATACAATTCACCCGTGAAGGAGCAACAGACGACATCCTCCCGTTTCTCGACGTCACGGTGCAAAGATTAAGTGATGGCCAGCTCGCAACCAGCGTCCACAGAAAAGAAATAATTCTGAACTTTGGGAGCAATCATCCTGCTGCCCACAAACGACGCTGCGTTCGAGCTCTTTTTAACCGCGCCTTTCGGTATTGTAACAGCGAGTATCTACTTAAAAAAGAACTTGCCTATTTATACCAACAATTCCGATCTAACGGATATCCGATGAGCTTCGTGAAAAACTGTCTCTGAAGTCACAGGCAACTACAATATCAGAGCTCTAATCGAGAAATAGTACCGAGGAAATTCGTTTAATTGCCATACATGCAGGGCATTTCGGAAACGATCGCCCGACAATTAGACCGATTTGGTATCTGCATCGCTTACAAGCCAGCGTCCTCCCTTCGGGCAGCACTATCACGTGTTAAACATCCCGTACCCAAAGAGCAACAAACCAATGTTATTTACCGCATTCCATGTGCGAATTGCTCTTGCGCTTACGTAGGCAGTACGGGCCGACGACTCGGGACCCGCATAAATGAACACAAACTGGCCATCCACCGACGCGATCCCTTGTCTCTCGTGCTTGCGCACGCCGTTGATTGCGACCACCGCTTCAATTGGGAGGGAACTGAAGTGGTCGCCATGGCTAGCACCAAACAGGCACGCAAATTCCTCGAAGCTTGGCACTCCGGCACAAACAGTATCAACCGCCACGTCGATCTGGATGCGCATTACGAAGGTCTGCGTGCATGGTCCACTGACTTGCGTCCACCTTAAAATCAACATCTGCTTATCCGTGCCCAGCCAAGTGTATCCTCGCTGGCTCTGCATCTCCCGCCACTTGACTTGCTATCATAACTCTAGCACCCTCCCCTTACATGCGACAGCTATCGTAACAGGATTCACGGCCCCCAAACCCCCCATGGCGTCAGTCTGTCGATGTAACCTCTCGGCCCCTAAACCCTCCAGCGTGACAATCCCAACTCTTACTTCTCATTTCGTCTGACGACGGGTTGGTGTAACCAGCTTGAAAATTCACGAGTAAACCTCGATTTTCCGACGAGCCTTCTTTCTTCATTTATCATCTCGGAATGCATACTACCTCAACTATTCAACATATATATATATATTTGTAGGTAAAGTTTGGATGGCAGGTGATGTGCATATTTGAATGGTAGTAAATTCGAAAAGCCGTTCATCTATCCGTTTGTGTGTATGGAACCACTTGGATTTGACCATACTCTGGTTGCCTTTACATGTATTTCATCAGTGTTTATAGCATCCAGGAACTGAGTTGAGTCCACATCTTTTACAGAGTAAGATAACACCATATTTTTGCAACAGGTTTTAAGAGAAATTTATCTAACGATGTCTTTCAAAACAACAGAGAGCGTCGCTCTTTGAAGGACTTGGTGGTTAATTTCATCATCATCATTGTTATTCCGTTGCCGACTATGCAATTATTAACAATGTCAATCATATTTATGAGGGAATAGGAATAGCTTATGTTGCTGAACGTCAACCTGTGTGGCAAGTGTTGCCCGTAATACGCATCGCTTATGGCTGAATCCCACGGTGGTAAGGGTTCGAGCTCATATCTCCCCCGGCTCTCGAATAAACATGTATGAATTAAGAGAGAGAGAGAGCCGGGGGAATGCGCTTTAGTTCGAAGCATCATTCAACATTTTCAGCAAAAATATAAATGGCACCATTCACTAAGATAATAGGATAAGTAAACATAATATGCAAGAATCAAAAAGTCAAAAATGGACATCTAGCCTGGAGACAATTCTAGTCTGAGCTTTTTTATTTCAGTCTCTTCACACGTAAGGTAGCGTGCTAGAAATAACAAAACGGAGCGCTGGTATGCCATTGTACGGCAGGCTATATGGCGAAAGCCTCGGCGCATCGGACGGGAAGACTTCACAGCAATCAACTCAGAGTGGAGGGGATGGGTTACATCATCAAGGATTCACCCAGCGAATTGTTTGACTGTCGTAAAGTGCCGTTTTTCTATCAAATCCACTAAAACAGTATAAGAAACACCAGCAGCAGAAGAGAGCATTCGGAGAATGCAATTTAAAAAATCAAAAAATCATTTTTAAGCAAAGCAGGAAAAATCACGCGAGATCAATAAAGGATGAGGGGAAGAACATATGCCTCTATAAATCGCCAGATAAGGGCCTGAGGTGTGTGATAGGAAATTAAACGGCGAATATAATGTAGAAGTTTACGAATTTTTGTAAAAAGAGCATCGATATGTTGGGAAAATGAAGGGTTCGATGTCAGAGTAACGCCAAGGTACCGAAAAGAGGATACCTCGTTGGGAAGGCGGCTGAGAATTGAGAACTAGGCGATAGTCACAGATGAAAAACACATTGGATAGACTTCTCATGGTTCAGTTCAAGGCCATTATCTGACGACCAGACTCCATCATGGTCGAGGCTATCCTTCAGAAACTGAAGAGGTTTCTGATTTTTAAGAGGATGATCAACAACCATGTTGTCGGCATATTTGATGTACAGACAGTCGTTTGGTGACCTCAAATCATCAGTGTGAAGGAAGAAGAGGTGAGGGGATAAGATCGCACCTAGAAGAACACCGCAGTTGTTTGGAAGGACAGTAGACTTCCGCTTGAAAGATTGTACGAATTGAGTATGGGAAGTAAAATAATCTTCGAGCCAAGAGACAACCCAGCCGGGAGAGACAGTCGCGGATGTTTTATTAAGGAGGAGATGGCACGGGGTGGTGTTGAAGGCAGAGGAGTAGTCAAGAAATGCGCATGCGTATGCACGGCAGCCCTTATTTAAATCTCGTAGAGCCGAAGGTACTACAAGGGCAACGGCATCTAGGGTACTACGCCGGGCCTTATAAGCAAATTGTAATGGATAGGAGAAATTGAAGGAAAAAGGCTTAATAGTATCGAGAGCGACTCGTTCAGCAATCTTCAGTAAAGCGGAAGAACAGGCGATTGGACGGTAAGATTTAGGACCAAAATTAGCGGACCTTTTTTTGGGATGGGAGTGATTCTTACTGAACTCCAAATATCAGGAATCTTTGACTCCATGAAGGACATGTTTAAAAGGTGTGTCAAAAAAGGGGCAATCTGAGAGCAGCAGTATTTTAAAACAAATGGTGAGACTTCAGCAGCAGTTGAACCACGGATATTTTTCAGATGTTTATCCCCTGTTGCCACTGACACGGGAGAAAAAACGCTTGGTAGTAACGAAAGGTTGTTTTTGGGGGGATTGGAGTCAGTAAAAGTATGGATAAAATGTTCATTTCGATCATCTAAATCAGCATCAACATGTGCCAGTTTACCACATTGGCCAGTGAGACGCTTAAGATTCCTCCAGAGTTCCGCAGAGGAAAGCCGAAAAGAAGGTTTGGACAGAGAGTCAAAAAGCTGACTAATAAACAAATCATTTAGTCTGCAAAGCTCCCTTTTTATTAAGATGTTAACCTCCTATAGACAGCCACGGAGGCCTAGCTTGTAGAAAATTTCGTTTTACGTCGTAAAGATTTTAGATAAGGGGAAGAAATTCAGTCAGGTTGGGCCAAAACTGTATCAAGAGTACACCAAATATTCAAAATTTCTTTTAAAAATGTTGTAAGGAAACTGGAACACCACTCATCATTGGATTGACTGAGGAAGACTGGGATAGTGTACGATATATATGTCTGGAGAAGAAAATTGTTTTCCGGGGATGTGGCGCGAACCTTACCTCTCCTTTCGGGTTGAGTAGCAGCGCACGTGTAGAAGCGGAGTAAATGTTTGGAAGGCCTAATAATAAAGAGTGATCGGAACCAGACAATGAAGCTCTGTTCTTAACAAGGAAGAACTTGGATTGGTTAGTCAAAACGTTATCAAGATGGGCATCAGCGCGAGTATTAAAGAAAATAGGTCATCAAAGCCTAATAACGTAAACGGACGTAAACTCACACGATTAAAATCACCACATAAGACAAAAAGATGCTCACAGGACAATAAAGCAAGTTTTTTTGAAAGAACATCAAAGATGGAACGTAGAACTCTTTTTTCGTCATCAGTTCCTGGACAACGAAGATATAACTAGATAAGAGGCAATGATTCCCTGCAGACCTCCAAGTAGCTCTCGTTGCACCTTTTAATCGAGTAACATTTTGTTAAATTTTCTGATATTTGCGGTCTTTGTTAGCTTGGATAAAATGGAAACTCATAATTTTTCAAATCCCGAAACCGAACTCATATGCGATGGGTTTGCCGTCAAAAGCATCACTGCTACCCGTCTAGTCTGAATAAGACCATAAGAGTTAATTCCGAGCACAAAACCGATGTTAAAATCAACATCAGGTCACAAATGAATCGGATTTCACTACGTAATGTCAGATTTACGTCCTAGGCTTAGATTTTGCACAATAGAACCCCTTTTCTCATCGTCAGAGTGCCTTCAATTGTGTTTTAAGTAAAAATGGTATTCAGTTGGTTTTATCAAATCGATAAAACGATGTATCACAAAAAGGCAGAACGTTTCAGATGCTCTACTTCCGCATTGCAAAAAACCTATACCTAGGCTTACACGCAAGATTTGCACGTTGTAGTTCCTCTGGATCGAAAATTGTGGAGTACAGTGTAACTGATCCTGTGGGGCCTTAATTGGAGCCTGATTTTTGGAATGGAAAATGGACACCTTTATTGTCTTAAACTTCCTTCAAGAGGTTAGGTTAGAATCAGCATCCATATTGACGTTAGGATTAGGTTTAGGCGGATCAAGATTACGTCTGTCAATTAAGGTATTAGGAATTTAATTAAGTTATACCTGAAGACAGCTAAATGCCTAACCAGTATGAAAGTAAGTGCGAGGGAACAGGAAGAAATAAGTTGTCTATATTGGAATCCGGCCAGGATAGAAAATAAAGTGTAATCTCTTATATCTATATACAAATAACCTAGGTAATTCGACAAAACATACATCCAATGACAATAACGTCCAGTCGACGAAGACAGAACATGATAGGGAGGCTCATCTTGGGACACTAAAGTAACAATTATCGCCCTTGAATTTGGAGACTCGCAGAGGTTCTTTTTGATGTGATAAATTTTATGTCATGGTATTAATTACAAAAGCATCAAAGGACCGGCCACGTATTCGAATAACTCTCAGGTATCAGTTACAATTATTCTATGGACGAAAAAACTTTCTATTTTATTTCCGTCATTCACGCTTCCGAGATAATTTTTATTTTTTGCTTTTCACCAAAAGAATCAAAAGTCTTACGGGTTGTCCGATTTTAAAGGTTCACCTTGTTTTTCGCTCAATAATTTTTAAGAATTCTTTCTTATTTTACCCTCTTTGGACAAAATCTATGGTTTTGTCAGAATTCGAAATAACGACAGGAAGTGCATGGAAGTCACAACTTAAGGCCTCATAGCACTTTTTCTTAGATCGTGGGCTCTACTTAAGCTTCCTCTTACTGTAGTGTGCTTGCCTCTTAACGAGGTCGCCGGAACTAAAGAATTAGTTAAAATATCTTATATACCTCTGAGAAAAGTGCCTAGCATTTGAGGAAGCGCAGTAATCATCTGGTGCATTTCTAGTGAAGGGTTAGGTAATCCTGTTTGGGCAGCCAGCTTTCTTGTTCAGAATTGTAGATTGCGAAGGTTGCAGTAAGCTGGATGGGTAACTTCAGTCAAATGTGATTCATTTCACGGATCGCTGCGGGGCCTGGTATCTCAGTTAGGGAAAGCCTTGTCTGTACGAAAACCTTGCCTTTGCTGTGCTGGATTCGAATCCGAACGTGGCCGATGAGCTTTTAAATTCGGGCAAAATGCCTTATAGGCTTCATCGCTTTGGATGGGGGTAAGTTACTTGGCCTTTAAACAGAGTTTAAATTCCACATGCAAACGCCACATTCATCGCTGTCATTTCTTTCACCTTATAACAATTTTAGTCTACTGTGGAATGAAATATAATTGTTGACAACATAATAAGCTTAAGGAAGGAGGCAGATTACTCATAATTCGATCACCAAACAAGCATCGCCAAACACTAGAAATGTTGTTAACTCATAAATCGCGGGCAAATCGAGAGCTCTGACATAATTACCGATTTAGTCGAGGAATTCAGAGCGCAGGTTAAGGTTGGCAATTACTTTAGTCCCCAACTGTGTGTGCTTCATGCCGTCCACCAAAAGATGCCATTATCTGCCCCCTGACCATTACCTATTCAGACTGTGCCTCAGCAGCCTAATTATTCTTAGAGGAAAAGCGGGAGTAAACAAGGCATCAAGTGGCTGTAAAGTCGACTGAGAAGGCGGAGTAAGTAATATGCATTGTTCAATGGTCTTTGTGCAAAAGTGTCAATTCTAGGACACATTTTTTTTCGATTAGGCAATAATAGTGTGAAGTAAGCACATTTGATGTCCATTTGATTACCTCAGAGTTAAGAAATTCGGCAAACGTGTCGGCATTAAATCTTTAAAAGTCTAAAGCCACTGTGTTTATTATGTAGATGCAGTTTTGAGTTTGAAGTTGAATTCCGAAATAAGACCAGAGATATCAGTAATAAAATTATTTTTTTTCAATCAAAAACAAGGTTCTTATTTTCAACCGATTCCTGAAATCCCCTGGGTTAACCTTACCCCATAACGTATTAACCCATATGAAGCGCCACATTGTCATCTTAGATGACGTATTACTTGAGTACATCGAAGTTGCCTGTTTCGTATAGTTTGTTCAAATAAGGCGTTTTAATGATGGCTCTGTAAATCACATCTTTGCCTAGACGCCATCAAAGTTAACGACGAAATCAGGCCCTTTGTTTTGCGCTTGAATATTGTTACGCGTACTGGTAGAAAAGTCATTATCTTCAGAAACATGCCTCTTGAATTGTGCATGACGGAAATCTCCAGATTTGCCTGAAAAGCCGTATTTATATACGCACTAGGATTGTGAAAATGCATTAACATCAAAGTAAATTGCATGTAATTTTGCATCATAATTTGATTACAGAAACTGCTTTCTGTGATACAAATATATGGAGTTGACTTTTGTAAAACCATTTTACTGCGAGTGAACGTGACGCTCATTTTTGCGTCCAAGAAAACGATATCGCGGACGCTCTTCAGACCACCCAAAAGTCTGAATGTTGAAACCGTTAATTTGATCTTTTCAAGAAAAAATATCAACAAATCTGACGAAGCCTCTTAATCTGTGAAGATATTTGCTCATCAATGCAGGCAATGCAATAATTTCTATTTTTTATGATATCTTCGAAACGAAAACTTCTCAAATGGAAATTTTTATAAATATTCTCACTTAAATTAGCTTAAAATCGAGCCTGATTGTGGCCTTCCGACCGATAGCGTTGGTTTTCAAAATAATGAAAAAAAGCCTAATTTAGTCTGTTTGCGGATGACAGAATATCGAAAGTATAAAACAAACTGAAGTGTATAAATTGTTTTTATCACAAAAATCCTTTCAAGCATTTAGAATTGAATATAAATTTTCTTTCACACGCTGCATAATCCTAAATTCAAAAGATGACATAACCATCTTCTCTTTCAAGCAAGAAATCAAAGATATTTATCTTGAACTAATTTTGTTTCGGAACATCGAAATCATTATTCATGTGATTATCTTTTTCTTCCCCTATAGACGTCAGCTGATATAAATCTCTCAATTCACTCGAAAAAAACAGGGTATATCTTGAGATGTTGCAAACAAGAGGGAAAAGTGATCGCGACCTCAGGTACGTCTGCTGGGCATAAAGTTGAAGACTTTGTTATGTTGGCGATTTAAGACAATCAATTTTTTGAGTTGCGAAAATTCCTATCTAAGGATTCAGAAAACTAGTTGGTGAGCATTCGCGTGCTTTTGATAAATTCTCATCGGGCCAGTACATTTATATGGGAACGGAGAACAAGCTAAGACATATGTTCAATAATGTTCATCTCATGAATATTAGTAAAGTAGTGAAACGGAACATTTATTTTTATCATTCTTCTCGATTGCCTCTTTAAATCCCCAAGGGAATGTTTTTGAAATAAGGCAGCTGTCATCGATGAAATATTTCAAAAAAACACTTAAATAGACAAATAAGTAGAATTTCCATATGAAGTAACCCAAGGATATAGATTTATTCAGTTCTTTTAAATAAATATCTCTTAAAGTGTGCTTAATAAATAATTTTTCATCAGATAGGACTTGAACTCCCTGAATGAACAATGAACAAGAATAGGCATTGTGCACACAATATGTTTCTATGTTGGCCATTTGATCTAACAGGATTTTAATTTGATGCCTTATCATGTCTGTAATCTGCCATTTTAAAAGGTTACAAAGGAAATCATGATCGAATATCGCTTTTCATCAATAAGTATTCTTTTCTTCAGAGATTCCTGTGTCAGTGTGTAGATTTTAAACAATATTCACACAGATATACATTTATATTGAAATATTTTGTGAAATAATTTTGTATTCAAAAGTATTAGGTAAGCAGTATATTTGTATTTTAAGCTTGTTCCTATAATTGGAGCTCCACTTACAGTGGATTACAAATAAAATTTTATATTTTATAAAATATAATGCTGTTTTTCAATTTTGCATAAAATTGAGAATTTTTCCATAATCAACGAACGTGAAGTATCTGAAGTCCGATATATTTTATCAAAGAAAGTTTTAAACACGCTTTAAAATGTTATGCTTTGTTTATATTCCAACGTCCAATTTACTTAAAATAATTTTTTAAACGTGTTATATTTTATATTTGTCCCTTGCGTGTTGCTTGAGTATACCGTTATACGTAATTCTGGGCATTTGACAAGGTTTTCATCTTTATTTTTCTCGAAAGATGAAGAAAGCTCCTGTATATTTTTTACCTCATATAATAACTAAAAATACCTCTACTCAAAACTATTAAACAAGGATGAAATCGATTTCAGTACATAAAACTAGGAACCCAGCACAAACACAGTTCTTGTAATACCAACCAAATGACTGCAGATAGAAGTGGATGAAAAGATATATTAAACGAAATGTTTGTGCATTCGACCCCTTGAGTGGGCATCTGGGTATGTTACCGCCATTTAGTTTGAATGATTTTTAAGCACTGATCATGTACGCTATATTATTGCCTAGATACTCAACAAGGTTTACTGCCTAATTTGGCCACAGACGTCTTCTCGATTACATATTGTGGTTTACATTTGATCGGAAATACGCATTAGTTAATTTTTGATACTTTTGATACCTTCAGATCACATTTCCAGATTTTTGCATAATTTATAATTTTTGAAAACGTTCAATATTTAACTCGTGTACTGTAATTATGTTGCGTTTATTTACCTCTCCCGCATATAAAAGAACAGTTGTCCTACTGAACAGGCCACTAGGCTTATAGTAACGGAATTATATTGGATGATATATTTGGATTCAGTTTTCCAGTAGACCACTTTGTATCGGGCGCATCTTGCGTAGTTAACGGAAGCTAAAACGTAAGCCAGCCGGTACGTGATCATCTGAATTTCAAAAATTCGGCCTCACCTGTGAATCACTAATGCGTAAATGAACAGCTTATTTCCTACCACTTCAATAATTTTAACGAAATGCCAAGTTCACTTTAGCATTGAACCTTGTATGACATTCATAAGGTATTCAATAACAATTTATTTCCTATACAGTGTTTATAGTGGAATATGATAGGGCAGTCTATGTTTAAAAGTAAGTGTCCCTAAACCTGGTTGATGTTTTTGCAGCGCACACCGTTCCTTGATAAACCGTTTGTCCTTTTTTGTGCGTTTTATTATTTAAGCTATTTTTAGTTATATTTTATGAGATTATTTATTCTGATAATCGAACACAAACGACCAGCTCGGAGAGTATACTCACTGTCTCAAGTCAATACTCACACCCAAGAAAAAAGCCATGAGATCAACTTCAGCAACATGCGGTTAAAGGCACGACACAGAAATCAGACGGGGTGGGAAATACTGATGACCTGGTATTCTGACAGCAACTTCATAAAATGACACGTTCTTTTCCCCGGGGTCTTATGCGCTATTTTCAAGTGGCCAAGATGCGCGACCCACTTTGCAGCTGTTGCTGTCCGCCATCACCGTGCCATGAGTCAATGTGGAGCCAGTCTTTTCGCGAACATCAGCCCCTCCCTCAACTTCAGCTCCTTTCACTACGATATTGCTCACTTGTTGATGCATTCCTGCAGGCTCTGACAATAGTCCCCTTTACGATTCACAAAGCTACGGCATGTATACCTATCGTCCCGCTGATCGCGAATTCAGCTCCTTCACAGCGGATGCATGTAATTACAGTGCATTTGAACTACATGAAGGAATCTGCGGATGCATATTTGAGCAAATATCAAAATTCTCATACGCCATCTTCACTGCGGTTAACGTGGCTTGACGACGTCTTTAAATTATCCTGAGTATTAATCGGACCCAATAGAATGTCTGCTTTGCATCGCTGAACACGATTATTTTGACCTTGAAGTCAACTGTTAGATGCCGCTTTATAAAGACAGGCTTGTCTTTGCCAATATTTGCTATTTCGTATCTGTAAAGTCTGAAAGGAAGAACACCAATTTTTTGGAATAACGTTGTAGTGCGAAACAATTTCCTATTATACTTATTCCTGAGTAGCGGAAGCATTTGTACTAGCTGCACTTGAGGCAAATGTTCTGCATGCAGTTGTAAGGAGAGTAGGGGGAAAAAGCACATAATTTTCCACCTACTCTCCTTACAATGCGGATATTTGCTATAGGCTAGGCGTTTATCTTAGAAACATCGATTTATTTTCTATTCAAATAAAATTTGGTGGTTTAGATATAAAAGGATGCAACAATCATTGCTTCACCGAATAAACTAACAGAGGGGTTTGGTGTGACAAATTGTAAACAACCCACAAATGCATCTGTTTGCGAACACTGAGCCGGAAATTAGGATAGGAAGGATAATTTTCTTTAAAATCAAAACGGAAAAGATCTTTGTTTTTCTTTGATAGGTTTATTTTCAGCTCATTTTATTATGCCTGTGATGAGGATTATGTCACTTTTATATGCCTGAGTAACTTCTCCACACGGGCTCAGGTGTCTTCAAAATACTTGAAGCATTGTTTTTGAAGCTTCGTACTCGGTTTGCTATATTAAATGGTGATTGGTACAACCATTCCAGATAAGGACACTAGTAGTTAGCAATCCTTGCCAAATCAGTGTTTAATGAGTCTATTGACTCTAACTCGTGGCATGGTCCATCACTTTACTGCGTTCGCAATTAGTACTAAAGCATTATTTCTTCTGCACTTCCTCGCACGAAATCCAACTTTCGAATCACGTGATTCGTCACGAACTGGAACGATGACAGCTCTTTCACACGCAAATGCAGTACAAAGACAAATGAAAAATGCTGTGAGGGCCTGCCTGAATCAACTATCTCCTTAAGCGACCTGGAAGATGATGAATAAAACCGTAAATGGGTATGGGTTACTGCAAAGTATAAGATCTGCAAATGTTTCTAGTGGTCAAAAACGGCAGATTTCATAATGCGTTGAAATTATTATTTTAACTAAAAAAGTATTCTGCTAGGTTGCTATTTACAATTCTCAACCGCAAAAATTAATTTCCGATTAGGTTTGCATTTTTCATTTCAGCTTTGCACTTTAATGTGACGTTTATTGATCGCTTAAATATAAGCTTGTCCTGAAAAAGTATATCAGAAGCATGAATTGCACAAAAAATAGAGCACCCCTAAGAACAAACTTGAAATATGAACATAGTGTGTTATTGGGCAAGTCTGCAAAATATGAGTTAGATGTATGGTCTTCTAATCTTAAATAGGTAACAACCGTTCAGTAGGGTATGAACTTGGGCATTTAAAAATAAATTTCAAAAACTGCAGCATTAGAAAAAAGACAAACTCTAATTTACGGACACTTGAACTATTTGACAATGGTAATTAACCCCATCGTCGTATTTTGTTGTTTGTGTTAGATCTGCATGCTTCTTAAAATGAAACTTAATTATTATTTTCCATTGAAAGGCAATTCGGAAAAATAAAATTTCGGACGTACCACGTAGGCAGATGGCACATGATTGAATTTAATTTCGAGTATATTTGCACGCAAAAGCAATCACTTCTAGCGCAAAGATAAAAGGTAAATCAAATGCATTAATTTCATGCGTTTTCAGAGAAAAGGAAATTCAATATCATCTGGGATAAAATGCGAACAACCGATTTCAATATTTTTGTCAACCAATGCATATGCGCATCAGCTTTTTGTCAAATGATTATTTTCTGCTTTTGGAAGAATTCATCTTCTCGACATGCGAGACATTTAAATTCCAGCCAAAGAAAGAGCTTTTGGAATAAGCAGGCAAGAATGGCAATATAAACGCTACAAATGCTGATCGGAAAACCGTTAAATCGTAGGAAGTAATAAATTGTCGACGATGTTATTAGGAAATTTAATGTAAAAATTGTTTCGGACTCAATGGAACTAATTATTGATATATATACGATTGCTTCTACCGACTTTTTGAGCCTTAAAAGGTTATTTGAGTTAAGCCCTCAGGCAGATCTAGCATTCATTCAGTTTCTTGCAGACACTGTGCGTTATAGAAACACGGAAATTTTGAGAATGTTTATATCTACGGAATTTGAACAAACGGTCCTGGATGATAGCATCTCAAAATTTAAATGATAATTATGACCTTAAAAAGTCGGCTTTCTTCGAAACTGTTTGTTTAACGGAAGTAGCTTAGTATAAATGCAGTAATAGCAAACAGAATCACTGCGACAATAAGGAGAGACTTATTATTCGCAAAGCAGGTACGCAGACGTACGTTCATTTCCGATTTTTAGTGGAACTGACCTAACGAACTACTGTAAGATATTAATTATTTGTAAGATTAGGAAGCGCCTATATCTTTGTTGGAAAGCTTGAAAATGTTTCATTATAAGACACAAAAGTTGGATTATGTTAAAGCGAACCGTGTCAGAATGACAGCATAAGGTAAAATATGTACATTGCTGAGGGCCAACATCTTTTATTTCTTTTTATGAACAAAGACTACCATAATATTCCAAATCCAGATTGATACACATGATTACTCAGAAACGTGGCCCCTCAAACTTTGTACTTCAACCATATGAAAAATAGCGGGTTATTGTAAACTTTCAAGTAGTTCCGGTGAAAACATTTTTAATATGACGAATTACGGGATATATCTGATAGCAATACAGAAAACATCCATGGGTTTGGCTGAATAAACATTTAAGCACAACAGAGGTGGACTGCATTTAAGGAGCTGGTTTGCACTGGATATTTAGTAAAAATTAAGCAATCGCTCCGAGTGATTCAATGTGTGGCAAAAGGTCACAACAATGCGCTAGAAAACGACAATCCAGCAATGAAAACAGCATCGGAACCTGCATAAACGTTTCTGCTGGCTGAGTGGAGGAAAACACCATGCCAGCTCTGGGTCTGTCTTAATAAATTATTTGCGCACACCAGCAGTCACGTACTAAATTCATCTGTAAACGCCTATCA
The DNA here is from genome assembly GCA_017591395.1 of Schistocephalus solidus. Taxonomy (NCBI): domain Eukaryota; kingdom Metazoa; phylum Platyhelminthes; class Cestoda; order Diphyllobothriidea; family Diphyllobothriidae; genus Schistocephalus; species Schistocephalus solidus. Next base: position 110,810 of record WEDG01004629.1, read on the forward strand.
TCTGACTCAGCCAACTTTAATCTCTTCTTTCGTTTTTGTCACGACACGCTCTCTAGCTATCTACTTTATATTATTTATTTAAACAAAAGCCGTTTTTTGCAAATGTTACTCTAATTTACTTGCCTTGTAAAAATATATAGGAATGATCATCCGTTGAATTATCTTCTACAGACCAAAAACATTGCAAAGTTCATTTCATGAAAACCTAATGTAGGCGGTCAAATTCATATGTACCTGATAAAAATTAATTTACAAATGACCATTAAAAAAAATAACTGTTGTTCGAGGCATTTGTAAGGTAATATGAACCAGCTCTTAAAATTCATGTTAACGTTAGCATTTTAGAGCGATCCGCAGCGGCTAGTATGGCATCTATATGTCCTATGTAAGAATAATTTTTAGACATTGTTTTTGACTTCAAATTGCACTTAGGAAACAGAACACGGCTAATGTCGATTTTTATTATTTAAGAGTGACGAATTTATCTATGCTCGGTCAAAGTACGAAAATGTTATATAAATAAAACCTCATGGCTATTAATTATTATTTTTAATAAAAGAAAAGTAAAACACATTTTATAAAATATAAATAAAAAAGTCGAGCTTTTTAAGAAACTATAACATTCACCTGTAACATTTAAAGGCAACAAATTAGAAACCCTGATGTTAGCAGCGTGTGAGGTTAATAAACGTTGCTAATGCAAAATTCCATCTACATCGGATGGTAACACACTCTCCCATGCAGTCCGAAAACTGAATACTATTCCCAACTGTCCAACCTTGTTAAAGAATTTGCATTATATGCTGAGATAAATTATAAATTGCGCCCAATTATCTTATTTATTAAAAGGGAAAATAAATAGGAGGACACGTAAAAAAAGATTAAGAAAGATCACAAATATTAGCACGCACCACCTTCGTACTTGACACCATTGTAAACGAATAGGAATCATTTGAATAAAAGGCAACCAATTTTCTATCGATTCTTTACCTCTGTACCGAGTAATCCTTCATTGCTGGACAGTAAAAAATGCAAAAAAATATATTCTCCTCAACCTTTCTATATAATTTTCACAAGGAAGAGAAATAACTTGGTTAAAATTCTTTCATAGTTGTTATTACCTTTGAAATGATTTCAAAGTGAGTTTTAAAGGCCATTTTCCCGATGTTGTTATTTTTTTGATCAATAACCGGCATCCTTACTGGAAGATATATGTTTCTACGCATTATTTGCGGAAAAAAGCCTCCTAATATTGGGAACAGGAGTTGTATGAATAGGCTGTTGGAATTTTGCATAGCGCTAATTGTGGAATCTTTAGAAACAAATGAGAAGCTGAATCATTTAGTCAATATTTTAACCTATATGAGTTAATATAAGAAATTTTAAACCAAAATCAGAATCCATAACAATGCATATTATCTCAGTAGTGAAATTTCGCGGAATATGAAGAAAATGCTACCTAGAACGCAGTGTTTGTGTTTTGCGGTGCCAATTTACTTATTTGCAATTTCTCGAAGCTATTTTCAAAATAATTATCAGTAAGAACGTTTCTCAAGTAAATCAGGCGTTTTTACACGTGCAGTGGCTTTTTCAAGCCCGGCAAGCTTATATAATTCTAATTGCGGGTAAACATTATAAAATCTTACTGGATACTAGTACTAATTAACTAAGAACGCTTAATTTGTATGGCAAGATACTAAGTTCATGTGTACAATGTGTCCCAAAATAGAGCTTGTAATAAATGTACGCTGTCTGATTGCTTTCAGAACATGAATGCAGCAAAAAAGTGTTGTTACCCTTGCACGTCGTACTGAGTGCTCTTAGAAAAGCCAGCGGCGGTTGCGAAGTTTCTAACTTAGTTGCCCTATTAAAATGATGAAGTAACAATCTGCTTGCTAATTATATTAGATTGCTACACTTGAGAATTTTTGACCTTCTGTGTTAAATTATAATTAGTGTCTGCTTTGAAATGACTGATAAATTGGAAATTGTCCATATTAATTATTATGAAAATTGTTGTACTGAGAGCGATTGAACTAAAGCTTTTTAATGAGAACTACATTCATCCGAAAATACAAATAAATACATGATTATTTATGAGTGATTTTTTTATAAGACCATCTTGTTTGTCTGCCAGCTAATTCGGAAGAATTAATATTGAAATTCTCGTTTTATATTCAGGGCAAAAAGTGAAGAGGTAAATTGTGAGTGGAAACACTTATTTATAAAACTGAGTTATAAACAGAAAATTTGACTTTGTCAGTTTCATAAATCAGACACTCTTGTGCACGGCTACCTAAATATGGCCAGTAAATAGCTGGGTGTAACACGCACACCCATTTTTCACTTAATGAGTTTTAGCTAGGTGATTACATATTGTTTACTTGCTAAAATTAAACACCAGAAATAGTTCATGTGCACTTTTAAATTGGTGTGTATCGACAGTGGCTTTCCGTTCGTCATTTTTCTGCTTTCAAAACTTACCAAACGATTGCTCGATTTCGGAAGTCACATTTTCAAGAAAATAGTTAAAAATCCAATTGGATACTATCTTATGGCAGCTTTATTAGTAAAGAATACAGCATGAATATTCCGAGGTATCTGCGATGCTGTATTTCTAAGTAAGAACGCAAATGAATGATTTACGCATTTCTGACTTTTCAATATTTAAACAAAAAAAGAAAACACCATGCATTGTTTATTTCCTGAAGTGCAAAATAATGTGAGAATAGGGAACAAGTGAAGCATCGTTCTAACAAAAACAAGAGCATGTCGAAATATAATAACAGGTAAAATAAGAAGCTCTCAACGTTGACTAGATGCCTGAGAACAAATTTCATACATAACTGCCGAATACGTGAGATACGTTTTTGTCATTCCTTTCTATTTTCAGCTGATTAGTAGGAAACATGGAAGTGAAACCATTAGCCAAGATATATAAAAGAAATATCGGTAAGACATTGTGTAAGCTGTTTCATAACCAATCTGGTCTGAAAAGAAGGAAAAACTTACGTAAGGGGTGTTTCACACGGCCAACTGGAAAACACGTGTAAGCAAAGAAATTTAAAAAACTTTTTATCTAGCCCGTTCTGTTTACAATATATTAAGTGCGAGTTATGCTTGGCATTCTTGAGCTTATACGAGGAAGCAGATTAAAACATAATTATTTATTTAAGCAATTAACTACAATGCACGGAATTGCGGGCAAAATTACATGGGCCGATTGATTTTAATGCTTCGTAATTCAACAGTGACCATAAGTTTCTAAAGGAAAAAACCATAAGATGTACAAAGGGATTACTCAACAGGATACTCTTGGTGGTGAGATATGCAGTGATTTTTCGAGTGTAAATATTATACCGTAGGCAACCGTTGGTGCATTTTGCGTTGAAATATGTTAAAATCCTTAGCATTTTCTCTGTGGCGCACTGGAAGCCTATTCACCGTGTCTAAAACACCCGTCACCCAGAGTTTGATTCAACAGCTTATTAAATAGGAACCGATGCTCGAGAAAGTGTGCAGTTTCAACGATTAACCCCGAATGGTGATTTAGGCTGGACCAGACTTATGCTGCACACAGATTTCGAAACGTGCTCACATTCAGAGGGCTTAGTCAGGACTATTTATTTATTTCGGGCTAATTAATAAAGCATTTGACTTCTTATACGCATTGACATATAACGCATGCATAAAACCTGAGGCAATTGCATACCTAAATATTGCGTAACATGTTCTTGTGTCTCTTGATTATCAGAAACATATCGTTCCCCAAAAATTTCCATCATGATGATATACTGACAACCTTTGTTTACCATACAAAACTGATTTGATATTTTACAAGGATAATTAAGGAAAAATTTTAAGTGTTATTTTTCTGATTGCATATTAAAGAAAACTGTTTTCGACAAAGTTAAAACCAGGTAAAATCGTTGCTCGGACTAGCCAGATTTTCAAATCAGGGAGGTTTCTGAGAATGTGACATGCATTTTCATAATAGCAATTGTCTTCCAACACAGTCCATTTGAACCTTAAATTTTGCCTAATTTAACCTTATCGGAAATCCGATAATAGTAAACCAGCCTGATACCGCTTTTAATTCTAATTGAATAATACAGTCCTTCGGTTAGAGTCAACGCGTTGCAGGTATTTAATAGTAAACATCCACAAAACTTTAAGCTGCGCTGGACTTTTAATAAGGGCAACGTATTTTTAAACGCCATAAATAATGATTGAGTATTTAGTAGTGCTGGCCTAGTGTTACAAAAATCTTGGCTTTAAATTTCGCCTATGTTTAAGTGTATAAGAATTGTTTTCTTTATGTGACATATAGTAAATATAACAATGAAAATTATATATATTCAGATTTAAACTTTAATGAGTTGCAATATTATTTATTACGTTTCCGAAATTTACTCAAACTGCATTTCATACTAAACATCAGGGCATTCCGTGAGTATTCCGTGAGGCCGCGCAGTATGGGCGGTATAACTTTATACCCATTAAGAATAACAGAATGGCTATTCAATTCAGACTGAAAGTTAAATTATTTAAGAACCGTGCACAATACACAAATTTAGTTAAATCATAACAGTCCCATACAAAATCTAGTTTTCTAAAGAGAAATCATTGTCAGATTGAAACGTTGATCGGTCAAAAATTATTTATTTGCATATTTGTGGGGTTAATGCAAAATAAATTTCCATTAAAAAAATATACTTTAACCAGTCGATAAATATATCAGGCTATAAAAATATAGGCTTTTTGCTTATATATATATCGGGAAATAATTTCTGAAATTATTAAGTGCAGGACATGTGTTTCGCCAATGTTTCTGCTGCTGTGTGACACAGCAACGAGGGGTTCGGCTCCTCAGTGGGTTCCCCAGCGTTCTCTATGCGGTTTCTGGTATATGGACTCCATATCTGGGCTTTTAGATAGTATCTATGTCGGAAGTACGGTATAACGTCTTTGCCATATAATATATATATATATATATGTTTATCCGCTTACGAAGAATTGTGCAACCTCAATTGAGAATTCAACGGAGTTTCTAAAGAACTTAAAAGGAACCACAATCTCCACAGATGAAATAATGGTCTCCTTCGATGTCGTTTCCCTCTTCACGTCTATACCTTTAGCCCTAGCAAAACAATGCACAAAGGAACTTCTGTCGTCCCACTATACGGATGTTCAGCAGCGGCCGTACTCGAGCTCATGGATCTATGTTTAGAAACTAACTTTTCATTCGACCGAAAATGTTATAAGCAACTGAAAGGAGCTCCAATGGGGTCGCCCATCTCTGGTTTTCTCGCCGAAATCGCAATGCAGAAACCCGAGGCCACGGCTCTTCCGTTAGTTCATCCTAAATTATGGCTACGTTATGTAGACGACACATTTGTTGTCGTTAAAAGGACCAACTGGAAATGCTGCATAACACCATCAACTCGACAATCCCGGGAATCAAATTCACACTCGAAAAGGAAGTTGTCAATTAACTCCCATTACTGGATGTTCTCGTACAACGAACGACCGACGGAACACTACGCACATCGGTTGATCGAAAGGAAACTTATGCCGAAGTTATTCTGCCTTATGAGATCAATCAGCCTATCGCTCACAAACGAAGTGCTGTCAACAGTCTACTCAGTCAAGCAAAAATCCATTGCTCCGACGAAGAAGGCTATCGAATCGAACTGAATTACTTGTGCGAATTATTTTCGAAGAACGGGTACCCTTAGGATTTTGTACGCCGATACTTGAAACGACAGCAGTCAACAGAAAAGGAACCACATAGTTCTTATGAGGCACCAAAAATAAATACATGGCGAACCCTTCCCTACATTAAGAATGTGTCTGAACTCGTCGAAAGACACCTAAGGAAGCACCAAATTCATGTGGCGCACAAACCGAAAATTACTTTGCGTACCCAGCTTGTCCACCCTAAGGACAGGGTCAACTATTTGGACAAGAAAGAAGTCATCTACAAGATCCCGGGTGAAGCATGTGATGCCGTGTATTGTGGTCAGACCGGCAAATCCGCCTTTACACGAATCTATGAACATCAGTTGGCAGTAAAGAGGCGGGACCATCTGTCCTAAACAGCTATGCATACTCGAGACACCGAGCACACCCTCGCTTGGGATAAAACTAGGATTGACACCGCCTGTCCCTTCAAGAAAGGTCGAGAGTTCCTTGAGGCGATGCATTCAGATGAGTCATGCATCAACAGACATATCGAGTTAGATATGGCGTACAGACATCGCAGGGAGAAATGGAAGAAATGAGAACCAATCAGGACAGGCTGATACACACGGTGGCCACTCAATGGTGCCAATGTTCACGCAAGTATCGATTTTTTTTTGCGTGATTACGATGTCAACTGTTTTTGGTCACATTTGCTGCCCGCCTGCATCTGACGACGACCCGGAGAACCGGTGTTGAAAATTTACACAATAAAGCTCCATTTCCCATAGAACGTATTAAACTTCATATATATATATATATATATATATATATATATATATATATGATTTCATCATTTGAAATGAAAAGCTTTGGAGACTAACACGCGATCTGTGTTAATCGTACCTCCTGATACTGAAGTAAGCAGGGAACTTAACTGAGCCTGCTGATTAAGCATGCATAAAAGTGAATTTAAAATATAAATGCGCGTTAGCAAATATGAATTGGAAAGGCTAATAAGTTCACAGACATACAGTACTTTGTTTCTCGGAGAGTATCCAAGGGGAGAACAGATAAAATAATCTTCCCAAGGAAATATAGGTAAAAGATTAAAGGATCGCAAAATGATCGCAAAACGTACTGCACAGGAAAAAAAGACTGGTTGTTAAACGGCTTTACTAGGCGATAATCTTATCTCGTTTTAAATTGATTGCTGAGTCACATCTATCCCAAATCCCTCCTTGTAAAAAATAGTAAGAGTGTTCTGTCTACCTTGCCAGCATTTAGATTAAGTTTAAGAAGCTCTTTCAATTTAGTGAAATGCCGTTTTTCCAAACACGATAAATAGCTCTGTTGAAGCATGATGCATTAATCGCACGCAGGAGGCCTGGTGAAAGGAACGCAATAATTTTCTGGCAAGTAATTATACGCCGACAATCAATAAGGCTTCAGTAAGTTCTCCAGTTGTTTTATGGCATACTTTTATTGACACAGCGAACACGAAAGCAAACTTCAAGCAAATACCGGTATTCGTAGGTAAAGATAAGTTCTATAAAACATTTTAGTTTCTAAGTTACTCTTCAAGAGCCTTGCCGACAATTTCTTGTTATCGTTCCCACACAAGCATCATTAATCCTTCCTATAACAACGGTCTACCAAACTTTGTTTTCGGATATTCACCTAAGATCTCGAGTGTCCTAGAAAGACAGAGACCTCCAACAATCGAATATGTGGGGAAAAAAAATCCAACATTTCAGACTTGGGCTGATATCCGATTGGTCTTGTTCAAGCATGTCTGTCAGGTGTTATGAAATAAGTTACTAGCAGAGACCAAGATCGGCGAAAAAGGGTTAGTTTAAGTGATGAGGTCTCAAAGCGTATGATATTCATCCGGATTTCATTTTTTTCTGCCTCAAAGATTTCTGTTTGTTTTATTTATTTTATCAATACATACGACCTACGTGAGTTCTTCCGCCAATAAGGCAACTAAATTTGTACCAAATTTGAAAACGGAAGAATGTTTTACAATCCATGTAATATTTTATCCTGTTGGAAATTTTAAGAATATAGTACCGAAAGATCGGTATCCTAAGCAATTAAATTATATTAGGTTGCTGTTCCTTGGGACAAATAACACTATTACGCAAATTATTGGAGCTGGTACCCTAGTTCTACTTTAGACAAATGGAAGTTGTTCACAAAACTGTTAACCTTAAACAATGCCTAACACAAGCTTCTATTGTTGGCTAAAGTATGAAAACATTAGCCTCCAGTAATTGAATTTATCCGGTTGATAGTGGCTATGTTCACTTCCCTTGACCTTGAGAAATTTTTTATTTGCATAGGAAATGATAGGCTTGTTAATGCATGCCTCGTCGGAGCCCATTGCCACCAGGAATTCGCGGCCATCCCTTCTTGGACAGGCGCAAACAATGTGGGTATCCTGACATGCAAATAGGTGTCCTGTATCCAGTGTGTGACTGACTACCAGAGATAAGGCGTCTCGACTCCTCAAAGTTAATTGATGTTCATGTAAACGAGTGGAAATGATTTCTTCGTTTGACCACAATAGACTGCATCACAACTGGTACACGGTATTTTACAGACGATGATTTTGCTGTTGAAATAGTGAACCCAGTACTTAGGGTTGACAAGCTGCATGCGCGGAGTTATTGTAGGTTTGTGCGCTATTTGAATATGGTGTTTCATGGGATGTGTTTCGACAAGCTCAGATAACTTCATTACATACGGGAGGGTGCGCCAATTTGTTAGTAATGATGTCTGGGAGTTCGTAGCTCTGGAAATACCTTTTTCTTTAGACTCTTTTCGTCACATGCGTTGACGGACAAAGGCAAGAGGATATCCATTTTGAAAAAATTATTTGAAATTGTATTTCATTTCGGTTCGATATGCTTCTTCCTCGCATCAATGATGTTTTGCTCAACATAGCAAACTGTTAACAGAGCTTTGTTTGTAAGACATGGGTGGTTATTAGCAAAAATGTAAAATGACCACAGGTTTTGTTTATTTACGATAGACGGAGGTATGTAGTGTCCCGTCTCTCTCCCTATGTACGAGTACACCTTTGAATCGGAGTTGTTCATCAAATTCTGTTTTCAAGGTGAATTGAATTTCTTGGAATGTGGAGTTCATGTTTTGTGCAGTGGTTTAAATTAGTCTCTTTTGACGACAACAACAACATCGTCTACAAAGCGTAGCCAGAATGTCGTGTTAACTCTGGGGAGAACTTAAGCCTCTTGTTTCTGCATCACAACCTCCTACAGAAAGCCAGATATGGGTTAACCCATAAGCACGCCTTTGAGTTGTTCATAATAATTTTTGGTAGTGGAAGCGTTTGTTTCAATGACCATATCGAAGTGTTTTAGGAGGGTGTCCGCAGGTTCATCGATAGAGTAGGCCTGTGGGGGTCCTGTAGTACATGTCCTCGACTTAAATAAAGGAATAACGTCAAGTGGCACCTTTATATCATTATTTGCAATTTTAAATTATTGCAAAATATCGTTTTCTTCTTTTAAACAACACGGAGTAAATAGATAAGATGATATCAATTTTAAGAGACGAGAAAACTTACACACCCCGAAATGCCGATCCTAGAAATCTCAGAATACACATATCGAAATGGTATTGAAATGTCTCCCAGGATGAAAATTGATTCCCGGAGTTCCAACCAACTCCTTTAAACAGGATGAACCAAAAATGGCCAAAATATACGAAATTCTAAAGTTCACCAGATTGGCATTCTCCTGTGAATGATAGTCTCTTTAATCAGTGCACAAAACTGCAAGAGTTTTTAGTGGCCATTTGATCAACTTGGTTCACTTAAAAAGAACTCCAAAACCTATATTTGGGACTCACTGCAATTCCTAGCTAACACAAATAGCTTAAATAGTGTAAACGATGAAATAATGGTGTCATTTGGCGTTATCTCTTTATTCACATCCATTGAGCTAAACTAAGTGAAGAAATCATTTAGATGTACTCTACTAATGTATCGGTGGTCGTCCTATTTGAATTCCTCGATTTTTGCATAGGGAAATAATTTTCCTTTTCCAAGACATAGTACGGAAAAAAGGAGCACCTATGCGAACACCAATATCAACCACAACTTAATTTAATAGATATATTATATGCCCAAAGTCAGAAATAATGCGTTATATGTTTTGATACATCTTATGGCGAAAATGAGCAGTCAAAGGATATAAATGTGAGTAGTCGCAAGGTAATTCATGACCAACCGACGCTGTTAGTTACCGGAAAATCACTAGGACTTTTGTGTGACCTGCACCCGATAAATAATTACAAGTAACCCACTGCGCTGTTATTACAGGGATTTAACAAGAGTATGTGTATTTATTTGGTTATACTTTTGGAATTTCATGTTATTCTTTGTTAATTCCATTGTCTCGTTAATTTTGGGTAAAGGAGCTGCCACCGACATTTTAAATAAAGCACACTACACAGATAAGATATCGTCATTCTTAAAAGCCGATTTAAAATAAAAAAAATATGTCTGTTTACCCCAACAAACACAAAACGCATATATTATAAAAATATTGAAACCCTTAACGGGAAAGAAATTAACCTCAGGAGTTCTTGACAAATCCTTAAAACTGGAAAAAACGAACCTAACCAAAATATATGGTCTTCCAAAAATTCGCAAATCTGTAACCCAACTGCGACCGATAGTCTTCTTTATCGATGAACACAGCTCTAAAATATCAAAGTTGCTATTTAATCTACAACATCCACCTACAAATAACACTGAGAACTCGATTGATGATTCTAGACAATGTAAAAGGAGTCACATTTACACCTAACGAAATAACGGTTTCAATCTTTGTAATCTCCCTCTTTACATTCATGCATCTGCATTTAGCGAGACGCTGCACAGATAAACTAATTTTGGCCTACATCAGAGATTTGCCTGCCAACGCATTATTTACCTGCTAGGTATCGCTCTAGAAACCAACATATCTTTCTCCAGCCAACGTTATCAACAACTTAAAGGAGCTCCTATGGAGTCACCCATATCCGGCTTTCTGGCCTAGGGCTTACTGCTGAAATAAGGGTCAATAGCTCTTCCTACAATTGAACCCAACTATGGCTGCGCTATGTTGATGGCATATTTTTCATCATCAACCGAAAACCCTTAGTTCTCCTCCACAAAAATTGGAACAGTACATTTACAGGAATTGAATTCACGTTCGAAACAGAGACTGATGGACAACTCCTATTTCTAAATGTCTTTGCACAACGAAAAACTGATGGATCACTCCATACATCCATTTATCGCAAAGAAACATATTATCTGGTCATCCAACACTTTGAGTGTAACCACTCGTCTCTCACTAAATGAGCTCTGTCTACATTCTCCTAAATCAACACAACGCACGCTGCTCTGATGAAGAAACATATCAGACAGAAATGAAATACCTGTTTAAATTATTCTCCAGAAATAGATACCCACGTGACGTCGTGCATCAATGTCTGAAGGGGCAAGAAAAACAACAGACAGGTTTTTTGAACAACGCTGTCACTCAGGCACAAAAACCACTGACATAGCAATCTCTCCCAAACGCGACGAATGTATCCGAACATTTTGAAAGACAACTAAGAAAACACCAGATACAAGCAGCAAATTACCCCGCATCTATAACATGCTCACAGCTAATACACCCTAAAGACAGGGTGAGCTATCTTAATAGAAAAGGTGTTATCTACAATTTACCAAGTTTTATTTGGGATGCGATTTATTGTGTCAAACTAGGAAATCCGTCGCAACCCACATACATGAACATCAGTTAGCGATCAGAAGACGAGGCCACCTATCACAGGTTGCCATGCATACACTGAACACCAGGCACAAATTCACATGGAAGAGCACACAGTTTGTGAACACCTGCAGAATGAGAAAAGGCCGCAAATTAAATGAAGCAATGCACTCAGATGTGTTATGCATCGATTGCCATATCAAATTGATGCAAAATAAAAATCCTCAAGGACAAATTCAAATGCGCATGCCCATTCATGATAGAATGTCAAACTGCACTTAACGCGTAGTGGCGCAGCCATCACCCAAACTTCTGTTAGAACGGCTAATTAGTAAATTGCTCTTGCACACATCCCAAAGTCTGATGACAAAGTAGAGCAACATTTCAAATATAAACGCATTAAAGTTTGTATTTATCCAAATAATGTTATATGTTCTAATTATAAACTTCTATTCAAATGGCATGAATAAAGTCTGAAGGCGTAGTTCACTTCAATTAAATAAACTTCAAATTCAGAAAAATACATAAGTACGTGAATTGGCAGATTTTAAACATTGCTCTACTTGTGAGTAAACAGGTTATTGCTGTCAGGACGGTATAAATCCAATTGAAATTTCACAACGGTAAACTGACCAGTTATATATATATATATATATATATATATATATATATATATATATAATGTCATGACAGAAGCAAAGATGCGTGTCGCCGGACATAAATGAGAAGAAAAGATGATCTCAGGGACTATAGGTGTATTGTCCTGACGTTTCAAAAGCATAAAAGCTTCCATCCTTGGAGATGAGTATCGTACCGCGTCTCACAGTATTTATAGGGGGTGATAGCCATTTTATAACACAGCGTTGATTGTATGGGTTTACCCTAACAGTGTACACTAAAGGAGGACGGGTTGTGGGAGTCCTTAATTGGCTTTGGCGTTCTTTGCTGGCATATACACAGAAAATTGCTGTCGGTTGACATGTCTCTCGTTGAGGGGGGCGGCCATTGTCTGGGTCCACATTGACCTTAATTGGTGCCCTGGGTCGATAGCCATGTTTGTGTCCTGAGCGCATGTCTCCTCGTCTGTCGGGCGGCGTTTATCATGACTGCGCCTTCTTCGGCCCCGAATTGTGGCGTGGTTAGGTGCATATCCGTCCTAGGTTATCCTGCGGTGGAATTCACGTTTGGCCTAATTCCGTGTTTGCTCTTACGTTCGATGAGCTGCGCCCGGAGGGCCTGGTAGGCCGCCGGAAGGGCGACACAGCGGTTGATCGACGTAGGCTCTTTGTGCCAGGCTTCAATTGTTTTACTGGCTACGCCGTCATTTCCTCGACCCAGGATTTCGGCGTTTTGAAAAGCGAACGTGTACCCAGAGTTTGCACAGTGTTCCGCCACCAGGGACAATGTGTCCATTCTCCTCACTGCCCGAACGTGTTCGGTAACACAGGTCTGCAACCGCTTTCCTGTCTCTCCGACGTAATTAACTTCACAGGAGTCACATTGGATCGGGTAGATGATGTTTGACGTCTCACCTCGTGGAAGGGGGGCATTCGGTTTCATAACTTTATTCCGAATGGTTGAATCCGGTCGATGAGCGATTGCGATCCCTAGCTGTCTGAGGAGGCGGGAAACTGCCTCAGAGACGCCATCAATGTATGGCAGTGCACGCCAGACTTTTGGCTGTTCTGTTACCAGATTTTGTCTTGGCTTGGCCAGCCTGCTGAGCTCGATGAAATTATGAGGGTATCCGTTGGCCATGAAAAGGTGCTGGAGATAACGGAGTTCTGTTCTTTTTGTCGTCCGACTCGCTGCATTGTGTTTTTTGCCCTTCTGTAGAGAGTTCGTACACAGCTGCGTTTGTGGCACAACGGGTGCTTGCTGTGGTAACTAAGGATTTGGCGTGTGTTGGTCGTCTTCCTTTAAACCATAGTTTTTATGTTCCCAATGGATTTTTGATGGAGAAGAACATCCAGGAATGGCAGTTGGTTGTTAATTTCGGCCTCCATTGTGAATAGGATGTCCGGGAAAGACGGAATTCAGGACGCTATGGAATTTTTCAATCATTTCTCGTTTGATGATGACGAAGGTATCGTCGACGTATCGAGTCCAGAAAGTTGGCCTGTAGTTTGCGAAAACAAGTGTCTCAAGCTTTTGGAGAACTGCCTCAGCGATGAAGCCCGAGAGCGGCGATCCCATTGGCGTCCTTCTGATCTGCTCGTGCATGGTCCCCTTGAAGGTGAAGTACGTCTTCAGACAGAATTTTAAGAGTTGGACAAGATGTCCCCGCTTCACCGACTCGCCTGCATCATCGTACTGCTTCTTAAGCAATTCGCTTACCGTTTTGACTGCTTAGTCCTGCGGGATTGAAGTGAAGAGAGAGGTGACATCAAATGGAACCATGACCTCGTCTGCGGTGAGTCGCATCCCCCTGAGCCATTCCAGGAACCGAGGAGCCGAAGTGACCGTTGTGGCTGCGCCCGAGGTGAGAGACTTCAGGTGTCGGAACAACCATTTAGCCAGATTGAATGTTGGTGCACCACGCAATGAAACAATTGGACGAAGGGGAATATCGGCCTTGTGTACTTTTGGTAATCCGTAGAACCTTGCTGCGGCCGCATCTGATGGTTTTATAGCCAGTCTTACCAACTTGTTTATTACTTTGTTTGTCTGCATCAAGGCGAGCGTTTTGTCTAGCTGCATCATCAGATTCTTCATCGGTTCACCATCGTTTTGAAGATATAGCTGTCGGTCTTCCAGCAGGTTGTTGGCCTTTTGAATATAGTCGGTCTTATCCAAGATGACTGTAGAACGTCCTTTGTCCGCTGGTAGTATCACAATACTCGTGTCAGCTCTCAGTCTCTTGACAGCATCCTGCTCCACTCTGGTAATAACTGCACGTGGTTTATGCGCCATTACCAAGGCGGTTGCCTTTTGCCAAACAAGGTGTTTTGTTTCATCGGATTCCCCGGTTTGTTAGAGAATTGATTCGACTGTGGAAACGAGGTTAACTGGATCGGCGTCTGTGGTATTGACGCAAGCCTCATGACTCAGAACTTTCAGCTGTCCAGGCGTCAACTGTTAAGAGGACAGATTGTGGACTAGGACATCAGTCTCTTCCTCAGGTGAGTGGCTTATATTCCGAAGCTTATCCGCCAGAAATATATATGGGGCTAACTCTCAAGCCCCGCCAGCAGCCGTAAGGCATCTAAGGATATAGACAGAATAACATGACCGACAAAAACAAGGAAGACTGGAATATACACTTCTGGCTTATTAGCCATCATCAGCCCGCCAAACCAACCCCAGGCGCTGCGGTGCCCGACGCTCGGACTCGCGACCTGTTGGACAGAAGTCCAACGCACTACCCACTGCGCCACGGGCTCGTTGTTTTACCGGTTTTGATCGGGAATATTAAAAATGGTAGTTGGGTGCGCACCAATCGTTTACAGGACTCACTCGTCCCATCGTTCCTTGGGACTAACTCTCAAGCCCCGCCAGCAGCCGTAAGGCAGGTAAGGATAAAGGCAGAATATAGGCAGAATATAAAGGCAGAATATAGGCAGAATATATATATATATATATATATATATATATATATATATATATATATATATATATATATATGAAAAAGAGGGTTTATCATACTCCTGACATAGGTACTTGCTAAAAGCCCACACACGTGTTTTACCGATGTATCTGCTACTGTATGATATAGCAGTGAGGAATTCAACTGCTCGGTGAGCCCTTAAGCATTTTCTATGTGGTTTCTGGTATATGGACACCAGAGAATAATCGGGAAAATAATTTTGAAGTGTCAATGAATATCTGAGTCGAAGAAAATCAACCACGTTTGAATAAACAGCTAATACCCATTCTACAAACAAGTAGCAATACAAGTGCGGCACATGGAACTGTTTAAGGAACATGTATGTTCCGTTGTGCCGTGGAGCTCAAGGTAGTGACCCTGAATTAATTGCTGAAATTCTGGGTCGGGGAAGTGAACGCGTTGCAAATGGAAACAATCAAGGTCGTTCACACGGGAACAGCGTCCACTAATCGTTGTGTGACGCTTCCTTCGGCATACCGAGCCCTCCGGATGCAGCTTTATGAGCAAAAGAGCCAACGCGAACATAGGCCTAACGTGCATCCTAACATCGATGAGTCCATGGCGGACACGAACACAATCGCAATCGCAACACAACTCAGACCAGAAGAAGGAACATTTTTGGCCTCAGCCAGCTCGTCCACTTATCCGGCACGTGCGAAAACACAGGGAGGTGCGATCGCAACCAAGCTTAACAGCCTGGGACAGCAGCTTCGGTCGATGGGGGTACTGAAGACTACTGTCAAAGTGCAAGCGCCGGCCCCCAACCAGATTGAGAACAAACCATCCCCCGCTCTCCCTCTATCTACTACGGGCCAGGTAAACAGGCAAAGGATGATCACCAAGGGTGAAACTTTGTTCTCCTCACCAAGCCGCATCATGACTGAGGATCTCCACCGCCAAACCAGCCCCTTTTCCACGCAAATTCGAAAGCCTAAGTAATCCCATATTAAACTAAATGTTACCACCTATAAATACTGTGAGGCGTGGTATAATACTAACCTTCGCAGATAAAATCTTGTTTTATTTTGAAACATCAGGAAAATATAACCATGGTCCCCGAGATTGCCTAGTCTTTTCATTTATTGTCGGAAACGTGCATCTTCACTTCTATTATATATATATATATTCAAACACTTCTAGGCGCACACTGATTAATGAGTTTATTTAAGCCAACGAGCTCCGTACAGTGACAAAGGTCAAAAATAGGTAACACATATTCGGCCGAAATCGGTCAAGTGGTAATTGCAGAGAGCAGAGACGATAGAAAATGCGGGTTAATAGATATATTCTGTTTCATACTTATTCTGCCGTCATTAAGACAATCATAACTCTAACTTCCAGCTTGGACTGGAAACACAAAAATGCAATCGTGTACGGCACAGTTAGTCCACACACCGGACCTTGCAGATGTGTCATAAGCACTTCATCGAACCGAACTTCATCAACGCCTCGACACCTGCCATTCTCTGTCGCTGAAGATCAGGTATTTATTCAAACAGGAATAGACGCACTCCGATCTATTGACTTCCCGAAGCAAAAAAGTTCCGTTTGGTGGCAAAATTCACGAACAGGCCTAAGACTGCCAAGCCGATGTCCGTCAAGACATAATTGCTGAGAGGAGAGAACCAGAAAATTAAGGTAGATTTATTCAGTCTATTTTGGGCTCATTCTACACTCGTTCAGCCAACCACAACCCTGACTACCAACTGGTTTATAATTGGCTAAATGAAAGCAAAATACGCATAAAAGAGACTGTATCAATCTTCCTACATTTTCTGTCATCTCTCTGCAAAAAAACGAGGTGATCACGGGACAATTGTTTTAATATCCTGACGTTTCGAAAACAAACAATACTCTATCGTCGTAGGTGGGTTCTGTACCACGCCTCACAGGATTTTTGGTGTGATCCTGCTCGTGTTCTGCTGGCTCTACGGATATTCGTGCAGAATTCAATGCAGGGGGTTGGTGAGAGCGTTAAAAGCTGTCCTGTTGGTCAGTGCTTTTTCGCCATCGCCTAGTCTGTGGGCTGTGTCGGGATGGCAATGGTCATTGATCTCATCTGCATTGCCTGCGTTTGTTTTCTAGGACCTGTTTATATCTTTCCCGTCCACATTTTGCATCTGTCCGTGCGCGTTTCATCGGTGGTTGCTGAGTCGTTTCCGGCGTCTCCGTTTCTTTCGGGCTAGATCGCCCATAATCGGCATTCATGCGCAAATTATGCTCACCTGCGTCTTCGTTTAATCCTGCCCGGAGTTCTTGCTGGTTTGCGTTCTCCGCAGTTATCCCAACGAATGCTTTAGTGTGTGGCATAGGTTCGCTCAGGTCTGTGTTTTGGTTAGTATGCATTCGCTTGCGCACGTGACCAGTCTGAATTCTTGCCTGCGATTTCGTTGATTAATTCGGACTCGTAAGGCTTGGTAGGCCACCGGGCGATTCGTAGAGCGGTGAATGGAAATTGGTAGGGTGTGTCAGGCTTCGAGCGTTTCTCTGATCGATACCTTAGCCTACGATTTCGGTTTCCTGGAAAGAAAAGGTTTGTTTAGAGACCACACAGTGTTCCGCTACTAAAAAGAGCTGATCCATTCTTCTAAATTATGTTGGTCTTTAGTCATGTACCTGTCTCTCCAACAAAGTTCACCTGACAGACACCGTAATGAACACGAAAGACGACGTTTGCCGTTTATTCGCGTGAGATGGGTCCTTTGGTCTCATAACCAGACGTCTTATTGTCGCCTCAGGTCTGTGGGCGACGCCTGTCCCCAGTGGTTGTAAGAGATAAGCGACAGCTTCAGATATGTTCTTCATATACGGCATTGCCCGCCACACTTTCGGTTGTTCTATCATTGGTCTTTTTAACCTCCCTCGGTTGTCTGCTGCGTTCTATGAATTTACGAGGATAAACGTTGGAGGTGAACATTCGTGTAAGACAATGGAAGTCGGCTGCTTTGTCACCTACCTCGCTGCAACGACATTTCACCCTTTTGTAAAACGTCCGGACTCAGTTGAGTTTGTGGCACAATGGGCGGTTATTTTGGTAACTGAGGCCCTGACTTGTGCTGGTGTTCTTCTAGATATCGTTGTCTTTAGGCTCTGGTCTGTCTGACGGTGAACTTGGACGTCTAGGAATGCTATTTGGCTTTTGACCTAAGCCTCCGTTGTGAACTGAATGTCCGGATAGACGAAACTCGCAACGTGTGAAATTCAGAGACCATTTCGCAGTTAAGAACAACAAAAGTATCGTCCACATACCACGCCTACAATTTTGATCTGTGGTTCATGAACACGTTTGTCTCAAAATTTTAAAGAACCTCCTCAGCATTGAAGCCAGACAATGGCGAACTGATCGGAGTCCCTTTAATCTGTTCGTAGACGCTTTCCTCAAAGGTGAAGTAGGTTTTGAGGCAGAAAGTGAGCAGTTGGTAGTGCGATCGTTTAGGCTTATTGTTCCACTCCGTTATATCGGCTCTCAAGCAGTCCACCGGCAGTTTCAATTGCAAGGCTCAAAGGAACAGAGGCGAAAAGTGAGGTTACACCAAATGATATCATGACTTCATCTACCTTAAGTTATAAACACGGAGTCCCTCCAAGAAACGGACGGCTGAACGGACCGTGGTATCGGAATCTGATGTAAGACAGTTCAGAAGTCAGAACGTTTGGCATGATTGAATGTGGGTGTTTCGCGCAGAGTTATGACGGATCGAAGTGGAGCATCATGCTTGTAAACTTTGGGCAGCCCATAGAAGCTCGCAATGGCTGAATCTGTAGATTATTTTATTGCCAGTCATTCAGCTTTTGTGGTGGCACCGTTCCTCTGCAAACTGGCAAGCGTCACGTTGGTTTTGCCACCAGCTTTTATATTGGATCAAATTTCACCTGAGGTAGGTAGGACGGTCATCGAGCAGGGCGTTGGCCTTTCGGAGGTATTCTGACTTTTCGAGTACGACAGATGCAACAGAGGCAAAATTCGGAAATTTACGAACGATTTATAAACAATCGCAAACGAGCATCAACGCATGAACAAATCTTTTAAATAGTAATGAAAAACCTTAAGCGAATTTAAAATTTAAAATAAAATTGGAAAAGTATTATTACTTTGTTGAGAAATACTTACATTTTGAAAAGTTACAAATTTAAAAAATATAAAAAGTCTCTGTATATGCTAACCATGAATTTTTAAGTTTATCCTATAATCATACCATTTTGTGAATATTAAGAGTATTATTCTTTCGTCAAATGTCTTTATTGATAGTTTCTGGTATTGGATTACATTATTTTCACATTGTATTTGAAATGCCGGGGAATTTTTCATGATTTTTATTCTTTTCAATCGATTGGAAATAAAGTTAGAACTTGTTCTATTTGTTTATAATACCTGCAGAATATGATAGCTCTTGGATGCATTTACCGAAGTAGTGAGCCTTCGTATTTTCCTTCTAATGGAGATGGTAATTTGCGGCATATTTCGAGATTCGTCCAAAAACGAATATTCATTGCCGGAAAAAAATGACCGTACACAAATTTAGTCAGCAGCTAATATGCCTCAGATCACTGTACAAACGTTTACAATAAAGTACCAGTTCAAAAAGCCAATTAATTAGATACTTCGTTGACGAATATATGCGTATTTTACCTTAGTCCAAGGTTAAGTCCAGGTGAAAATGGGAAAGCGTTAGCAGTTTTGTGACTATCCTATAAAAGATTGAAGTATTTTATGCTGCGAATGACGGAACTTACTTTTCGCTTTATATTAGATATTTTTTTGCGAAAACTATTTATTTCAATGCTCTGTTCTAAAAATTCAAATATGCAGCAGAGTATCCGAATACAAACTGAACATTTGTACAAACTGCTAATCACCTTTTCTACGCATTTCTAAATTTCGAATTTACGTAAAACAATATTTTACAAAAAAGAACGTCTGCATACTTCTAGTTTAAAAGAGATTATTTTTAGTTCATCTCTAAAATGTCTTGTAGGTTTTCTAGTTAAATGTCTTTCTTTTCACCGCAGTAAAATATAAATATTTATAAACAAGTTTATTCCTGCGTTTTTTGGCAAAAAACGTCAGCAATGTGCACAAAATAAATTTTAAAACTGAATTCATTTCCTTTTTCTGGAAAAAATGTTATACTATATACATGCCTCCATCTGAATTCCATTTATATCTAGATCACATTTTCCAGTTACGGAATGAATTTATCCAAAACCTTTCTTGCTTTTTTTATGTCCATTAATAACCCAATGCACAAATGCATTTGACTTTGCTCTGGGATATTAAATAGGATATGAAATTACTTTAATGCCCGGCAACCTCTGATTTAACCTATTGCTTGTCTGTTCTCCTTCAATCTACAAGTTAAATAATGTTGTGTTCTTCAGGTAACAGGCGTTCTGAGCATCACATCCAGTAAACAAACCAAAATAAAAAGATGAAATTAACGTCAATTTAATCACTCAAATCTTTGTCGCAAACTGTACGAGTTAGGTCACCTAACATATATATGAATTGAAATATCGCCATCCAAAGATTTGACTAACACGCTCCTTACTGCCGACCCCACAAAGTCACAAAACTCAAATATCGTGATTGTATTGGAACGCCTCAAAGGAAGAAAATTATTTCCTACAGTTCTGGCTAAATCCTTTAAACAGGATGAACCTACGATTGCCAAAATATACAGTCATCCCAATGTTCACGAATGTGGCATTCCGCTGCGAACGATAGTTTTCTTAATCGGTGCATAAAATTATTTAATTGCCAGGTGGCTCTTTCATCAACTCAACCCACTTACAAAGACCTCTGAATCCTCTATCCAAGAATCAATACAGTTCCTGTAGAAGATAATAGAATTTAAAATTGCAAAAGATCAAAATAATTGTGTTATTTGAAGTTATTTATTTATTTACGTCTAGCTCTCTGGACTAAGCGAGGACCTGTACTGCAGGACCCCTACAGGCCTACTCTATCGATGTACCTGCAGACGTCCTCCTGGATATCCTCGATATTTGCATTGAAACAAACTTTTCCTTTGCCAAAAGATATTATTGACAACTAAAAGGCACCCTTATGGGTTCGCCAATATTCAGTTTTCTTGGCGGAGGTTGTGATGCAGAAACTAAAGGCTACAGCTCTTCCAATATTTAACCCAAGATTGTTGCTAAGCTATGTAGCCGATACATTTGTTATCGTAAAAAAGAGCAAATTGAATCACTCCTCAAAAACCTTGACTCCACATTCCCAAAGAATTCAATTTATCTTCGAAACAGAAGTTGATGAACGACTCCCTCTCTATGATGCCCTCAAACATAGGGAGACAGACGGGACACTAAATACTTCCGTCTATCGTGAAGATACATACTCCGTGGTCATTTGACATTTTGGTAGTAACCACCTCATGTCTTGCAAACGCAGCTCTGATAACAGATTGCTTAGTCGTGCACAAACTAACTGTTCTGATGAAGAAACATATTGAAAAAAATGAAATACCTTTTCAAATTAATTTCCCAAAATGGATATCACCCTGCCATTGTCCGTCAAAGCATACGATGACAAGAGTTAAAAGAAAAAGGTGTTTACAGAACGTCAAAATTAACAAATTGGAATACCCTCCGTATGTAAAGAGTTTATCTGATCTCGTCGAAAGACAGTTCAATAAACATTGTATACAAATAGCACACAAACCTCCAATAAATCTGCGCACCCAGCTTGTACAGCCTTTGTACTGTTTTGGCTATTTCAAACAGCAAAGAAGTCATATTAAAAACACCGGTAATCAGTTGTGATGCAGTCTATTGAGACCAAACCACGAAATCTTTATCCACCCGTTTACATGAACAGCAGTTAGCGTTGAGGAGATGAGACGCCTTATATCTGGATGCCATACAAAAGCTGGACACAGGACACCTATTTGCATGGGAGGATACCCACATTGTTTACGTTTGCCCAAGAAGAACATGCACGCTGCCTTGCCTTAACATACGACGGCTCCAAAGGGGACAGCAGTCACGCGAGCCCGCCAGCGTTCAGCCTCGGGAGGTCTAAGGAAGTCAGCGGCAATCGGGCAGGTCAAAGTTCACGCGTCCACCATGGATATAATACGACGCACGCGGCAAGACTGACTAACTCAAGACCACCAGGAGCAGCAAGCACTTTACTCTGATGATGGAAGCGAGAAGGCTTTCGAAACGTCAGTACAAATACAATTTGGTCCATGAACTCGCCCCCTCATCTTCTTCGTCTTCTTCAGGAGATGATGAACGCGATAAGATAACGGGACCTCGAATCTTTACGCATATTAGTTTATGCTATGGGCGCACAGCCCTCCTCTCGGCACGCAGATGGGAGGCTTTGCGAGGCAAGAGTCATCCACCTACGCTCAGCTGAAATTCCTGCACCGGTGTCTTGACGAGAACGTCTTACCGAAATGCCTCGCATATAGACCGCCTGTGAACACTGAACTATGCCAGCGGCCGATGGCAGATTTCAAAAAGAGAATGATCAGGGTGCTAATACGAGATTGTCACGTCCGAATTAACAAATACCACCGTATGATTGAACAACATTCTTCCACTTGCCAGTCAATTTTTACGATGCACGAATTGGAAACCCTCAAAACGGCAATCCTAGACAGTGCACGGCGTCATCGCAAATCACGGGATGACCAGCTGTCTGGGAAATTTGAAAAAAATATGTCCGAGAAAGCAACCCTCTTCCGATCGTGCCCTGGTTCACAACTTGTCCTCTCATCGGCTCACTCAGCAACAACTAGCGGTTCTATCCTATGACGCAAAATTCAACACGAAAGATGCTTGACCAGAAGACTTCATTGCATCCTTCGAGTCGGCGCTCCAGAAGTGCGATTGAGGAGTACAAAAACGCCATGTGGCAACAAGTGGTAAATCTGCTCCACCAGCACCAACGTCAGACAACTATTTCAAAGGCAGAAGAACGAGAACTTCTGAAAAAACGAAAAATAGAGGACATCGTAACCCTGCCCGCAGACAAAGGGCACTCGACTGTCGTCATGGATAAGTCTGAGTACGGAGCAAAACTGAGTAACCTCTTGAAGGACAAGGAATCCTATGTGCCATCGACTACCAGTGACTTCAAAAAGCTCGTGAACAGCATAAACAAGACGGTCGACAAGCTGAGGAAGGCGGGAGCTCTCATGCGAAGAGAAGCGCTGGCCACAAAAGCCACTGATTCCGCGATGGCACGCTTCTACGGCCTGCCGAAGGTCCACAAGCCAGGAGTGCCCCTACGCCCCATCGTCTCCTTACGTGGCACCCCAACCTTTGGGCTGTCAAAGTAGTTGTAACAGCGACTTTGTTTCCTAACCAAGGATTCGAAGTGGACAGTGAAGTCAGCTGACGAGTTCTTAACGCGCATCAAACATCTTGAAGTAGAGGCAGACGAGGTGATGGTGTCCTTTGACGTGATCTCGTTATTTACCTCTATCCCACCCGCATTGGCTATCGAAACTATCGACGGCTTTCTCCAGGAAAAATATAACGAGACCGACCAAAAACTCAAACGAGTGCATATCATCGAACTCATAGAACTGTGTCTTAAGACGTTCTTCACATTCAACGGCCAGGTCTACGAGCAAAAGAAGGGGACGCCAATGGGCTCGCCTCTGTCTGGACTAATTGCCGAAGCAGTTTTGCAGAGGCTTGAGCAGCTGGTCTTCAGCTCGTACCCACCGAAGTTCTGGGCCAGACACGTCGACGACACGTTCGTCATAATCAAGAGGAGTCACTTGCAGGCTTTCAGGGCATTGTTGAATTCAATCTTTCCCGACATCCAGTTTACCATGGAGGAAGAAGTCAACAACCAGTTGCCCTTCCTTGACTTCCAAGTTGCAAAGCTGGCAGACAGGAATATAAGGACAACGGTCTACCGTAAGGCAACCAACACTAGGCGTATCCTCCATTTCCGAAGCAACCACCCTGTTGGCCACAAACGCAGTTGTGTCAGAACCCTCTTCCGACGTGTCCAAACACACTGCAGCGACGACAGTGGGAAGAAGGAGGAGATGGAGTACTTTCATGCCCTTTTTTACAGCCAACGGTTATCCGGAGTCCTTCATTCGCAAATGCCTCAGGAAGCCTCAGTTTGAGCGGTCGAATGAAAAGAAGGCAAAGTTTTGGCTCGCAATCCCCTATGTGAGGAACGTTTCAGAGGCGACTGCAAGAATCCTAAAACCTTTTGGGATTGGCGTGGCTCATAAACCAGAATGCACTATCAGACAGCAAGTAATGAAGCCCAAAGACCCGCTACCAGTGACAGAACAATCAGCAGTGGTCTACAGCATACCATGCCAAAATTGTGATGCAAGGTATGTTGGTGAAACGGGCAAACGCCTGGGCACAAGGTTGCATGAACACCAACTTGCAATCAACCGCAAAGACAAGTTGTCTTTGGTTTATGGTCACGCACAACAGCTGAACCATGATTTCGCCTTTGACAAAACAAGGGTGATTGGCCGAGCCAATGAGAAGATGGCCAGATTGGTGCTCGAGAGCTGGTCATCGACTGGTACACTCAAACGAGCTATAGACTTACATCCCGCCTACCAGGCGCTACGTACACGGCTCGGATCAGTTCGGCCAGGGCCAATAAGGCAAACGAGCACACGGAACCGAGAGCCCAGGCTCACGGAAAAGCGGGGTGGCGGCCGAAGGTCACATGACCAAAATCAAACACTGCCTCACGAATGCGCCCGTTAAACGGATAACAACTCACGAGAGCAGCAACGACTGTTTAGTCCGCTGATTGACGTGGGGGAGGCTAACAGGCACGCTGCCTTGCCTAAACATACGACGGCTCCAAAGGGGACAGCAGTCACGCGAGCCCGCCAGCGTTCAGCCTCGGAGAGGTCTAAGGAAGTCAGCGGCAATCGGGCAGGTCAAAGTTCACGCGTCCACCATGGATATAATACGACGCACGCGGCAAGATTGACTAACTCAAGACCACCAGGAGCAGCAAGCACTTTACTCTGATGATGGAAGCGAGAAGGCTTCGAAACGTCAGTACAAATACAATTTGGTCCATGAACTCGCCCCCTCATCTTCTCCGTCCTCTTCAGGAGATGATGAACGCGATATATATATATATAGAAGCAAAGACATTCTTTGGGAAACAATAGGTAACTTTATTATGCAAATTTTCGACGCTGGCACCCCAGATCGTCGTCAGACTTGTGGTAAGTGTGCAAAAACAGTTCAAATTTAACACGTGCCGGAAAAATCGATATTGCTTTGTCATTCCTGCCAATTGTTGTCATTGTGGGGGCATTTACATTTGGATTGGCTGTCGTTTCTTCCCGCTTTCTTTCAGGTAGTCGTACACATGGTCCAATTCGATGCGTCGGTTGATGCATGATTCATCTGAGAAAACGGCCTCTAAAAATTATCGGCCTTTCTTAGATGGACAGGAGTCAACAATGCGGGTTTTGTTCCAGGCAAATTTGTGTCCTGTTTCTAGCGTGTGCATGGCAAATTGAGACAAGTGGTCTCGCCTCCTTACTGCCAATTGATGTTTGTGTATGCGCGTGGAGGCTGATTTTCCTGTCTGACCACAGTTCAACCTATAAACCTCTTAACGCGGATCCTACAAAAACGCAGAATTCAACTATTGAAAGGGTTTTAAAGCGTCTTACAGGGAAGAAGCAAATATCAGAAGATATTGCCAAGTCCCTAAGACAAACTGAACCGACCATAGCTAAAATCTACGGATTACCTAAGGTTCACAAAGCCGAAGTACCATTACGACCGATAGTATCATTGATTGGTGCACCCAATTATAAAATTTCGAAGTGGCTATTCCACAAGTTACATCCACTGACAAGGGATTGTGAAACTTCTATCGAAAAACTCTGTACAATTTCTGAGCAAATTCCGAGGACTCCAGATTGCAGAAGATGAAATAATGGTATCTTTCGATGTTGTCTCTCTTTTCACATCCATACCAATAGATTTGGCAAGGCAATACACAGAAGAATTACTGCAGTCTTATGACATGGATGTTTCTGTATCTGCCTTACTTGAACTCTTGGATCTATGTCTGGAAACGAATTTTTCCTTCTCACAAGGATACTACAAACAGCTAAAGGGAGCCCCTATGGGTTCACCCATCTCCGGCTTCTTGGCTGAAGTAACTATGCAAAAATTAGAAGCTACAGCCTTACCACTAGTTAACCCCAAATTATGGGTTTGCTACGTGGATGACACGTTTGTTATCGTTAAAAAAGGATCAACTAGAAAGGCTGCATAGCATTATAAACTCAACGGTACCAGGTATCACCTTCACGCTCGAAAAGAGAAATTGACAGTAAACTCCCTGTTTCTTGACGTCCTCGTACAGCGAAAGACTGACGGGACATTTCAAACATCGGTTTACCGCAAGGAAGCTTATGCGGAAATTATCCTGCATTACCAGAGCAACCACCCTATTGCTCACAAGCGGAGTACTGTTAACAGCCTACTCAATTGAGCTAAAACGCATTGTTCTGATAATGAACTCTACCAAAACGAACTCAGTTATTTATTCAAACTATTTTGCAGAAATGGTTATTCAAGAGAATTTATACGTCGATGCATGAGACGACAGAAGTTAAAAGAAAAAGGAAAATACAAAGAACTAGATTGTTCCGGTCAAGCGCCCGAATCAAAGAACTGGCGAACACTTCCGTACATCAAGAACGTGTCCGAACTCGTTGAAAGACACCTGCGGAAACATCAAATCCAAAAAGCGCACAAACCAACGACTACACTTCGAAACCAGCTTGTACACCCTAAGGATAGGGTTGGCTATTTAGATAAAAAAGAAGTCGTTTACAAGATACCATGTAACAGCTGCAATGTGGTGTACTGTGGTCAGACAGGAAAATCAGCCTCCACGCGCATACACGAACATCAATTGGCAGTAAGGAGGCGAGACCACTTGTCTCAAGTTGCCATGCACACGCTAGAAACAGGACACAAATTTGCCTTGGACAAAACCCGCATTGTTGCTTCCTGTCCATCTAAGAAAGGCCGAGAATTTTTAGAGGCCGTTTTCTCAGATGACTCATGCATCAACCGACGCATCGAATTGGACCATGTGTACGACTACCTGAAAGAAAGCGGGAAGAAACGACAGCCAATCCAAATGTAAATGCCCCCACAATGACAACAATTGGCAGGAATGACAAAGCAATATCGAATTTTCCGGCACGTGTTAAATTTGAACTGTTTTTGCACACTTACCACAAGTCTGACGACGATCTGGGGTGCCAGCGTCAAAAATTTACATAATAAAGTTACCTATTGTTTCCCAAAGAACGTCTTTGCTTCTAATTATATTTCTTGGGATGCCTATTTTCCAATTGATATATATATATATATATATATATATATATATATATATATATATGTCAAACAAGCGTATGACACTCACTGATGTGGTTAGGCGAACGTGTGTCCAGAGTCTGCGCAATTGTCCGCCACCAAAGGCAGCGGGTCAATTCTTCTTACCGCCCTCATGTGTTCTCCGACCCAGGTTTGTAGACGTTTCCAGGTTTTTCCAATGTAGTTGACTGCGCACAAATTGCATTGAACCCGGTAGATCACGTTTTTTGTTTTACCTCGGGGCAGGGGGGCCTTAGGCCTCATAACCAGATGTCGAATGGTTGACCTCGGCCGGTGGGCGATGCCGTTCCCATCGGTATTAGGAGACGGGAGACCACCTCCGAAACACCGTCAATGTATGGCAACGCTGGCCATATCTTACGCTGTTCGGTCGCTGGCCTTCGGCTTCGCTGCACTGTCTGCTACGTTCGATGAAGTTGCGGGGATACCAGTTGGCCATTAAGAGGCGTTGGAGGTATCGAAGTTCTGCCTTTCTTTCGCCTGTTTCACTGCAGTGTGTTTCAGCCCTTTTGTATAGCGTTCGAACACAACTGCGTTTGTGGCATAACGGATGTTTGCTATGGAAGCTCAGAATTTGGCGGATACTGGTGGCCTTCCTAAACACCGTCGTTTTTAAATCCCATTGGGTTTTCAATGGATGAGAACGTCTAGGAATGGCAGCTAGTTGTTGACTTCCACCTCCATTGTAAACTGGATGTCAGGGAAAATATAATTCAGGCTGTCATGAAATTCCTTGACTATTTACCGCTCGATGATGACAAAGGTATCGTCCAAATACCGAGTCCAGAATTTTAGTTTGTAGTTTGCGAAAACCAGGGTCTCTTTATTTTGGAAAACTGCCTCTGCGATGAAACTCGAGAGTGGCGATCCCATTGGCGTCCCCTTGACCTGCTCGTACGCTGTTCCTTCGAAAGTGAAGTACGTCTTCAGGCGGAATTTTAAGAGCTGGATGAGATGTCTTCGTTTCACCTTCTCGTCCATCCCGTTGTACCTGCTCTCGAGCAGTTCGTTGACCATTTTGACTGCCAGGCCTTGTGGGATCGAGGTGAGGAGAGAGTTGACATCGAATGACACCATCACCTCGTCTGCAGTAATTCACACTCCTTGGAGCTGTTGCAGGAATTGAGTTGCTGAACAGACCGTCGTGATCGCGTCCGAGGTAAGCGCACGCAAATTTCGGAAAAGCCATTTCGCCAGATGAAATGTTGGTGCACTGCGCAATGACACGATTGGCCGGAGGGGGATACCAGCCTTGTGTACTTTTGGTAGTCCGTAGAACCTTGCTGCGGCCTCGTCTAATGGTTTAATGACCAGTTGTACCGACTTAGTAATGGCCTTGTTCTTTTTCATGTCGCTGAGTGTCTTGTCGAGTTCCGTTACAAGTTTCTTCATCGGTTCATCGTCACATGGCAGGTACTCCTGTCGGTCCTCCAGTAAGGCTTTGGCCTTCTGGATGAAGTCTGTCTTATTCATCACTACTGTGGAGCGTCTTTTGTCGGCTGGCAGAATAAAGATGCTGGTGTCAGCCCTCAGTGTCTTGAGAGCAATCTGTTCCGCTCTGGAAATTATTGCACGTTGTTTGTTCGCCATCCTCAAAGAGGTTAGCTGCTACCGAATAAGGTGCTTTGTTTCATCGGATTCCCCGGTTTGTTTGAGAATCGACTCGACAGTGGCCATGAGATTTACCAGATCGGCGTCTGCGTTGTTAAAGCAAGCTTCATGACTCAGCGCTTTCAATTTTGCAGGCAACAACTGCTTCAATGACATATTGTGCACCAGAACTTCGTTCTATTCTTGAGATGAATGGGTTATATTTCGAAGCTTATCCGCCAGCTCCGCATCTCTTGTTGCTCGTAGCTCTTTGGCCCGTTTCTCAATCACCCGCTGCAGCAGCCTGACTCCATCCTCACCGATTAATTCAGCGCAATGTGCAACCGCTTGGCTCAAATCCCCATTTTTTGTGCAGTCGAAGATGGCAGTCTTGGAGGAGCACCCGAATCATTCGTCTGCTATGTTGTGTCACCCACAGTTTCGCCAGACATGTGTTCACCGGTGCCTGGTAGGACAAGTTATTCGGAAGCCCGTGATTGTCAAGGCATCTGTGGAGGAATTGAATTTGCGCGTACGTTGATGAAAGACGAAGGGCAAGTATTTCCCAACGTCGTGCTGACTCAAGCGCTTCGTACCCGAAAATATTGCTAATAGAATCGAAGATACGCGTTCCCGGAAATAAATGAGAAAAAGAGGCGATCACGGGAACCATGTTTATATTGTCCTGACGTTTCAAAATCAAACAAGATTTAATCGTCGGAGGTAAATATTGTACCGCGCCTCACAGTATTAATAGGTGGTAACATTTCGGCTTATACGGGATTACGAAGGTTTTTGAATTTACATAGAAGGGCCGGGTTAGGGGTGGAGATCCTCAGTCATCATGCTGCTTGCTGAGCAGGCTGGTGTTTCATCATTGGCGATCATCCTTTGCCTGTTCACTGAGCCCGTGCTGGACTTGGGAGGGCAGGTGATGGCTTGTCCTCAATCTGGTCGGGGGCCGGCGTTCGCACGTTGGCAGTAGTCGTCAGTACCCTCATCGACCGAAGCTGCGGCCCCAGGCTGTAAACCTTGGTTACGATCGCACCTCCGTGTGTATTCGCACCTGCCGGATAAGTGGTTGAGCTGGCCGAGGCAAAAACTGTTCCTTCGTCGGGTCTGGGTTGTGTTGCGATTGCGTGTGTGTTCGCCATGAACTCACCCGTGTTCGGATGCGCGTTAGGCCCAAGTTCACATTGGCTCTTTCGATCATTGAGCTGTGTCCGGAGGTCTTTGTAGGCCGTAGGTAGTGTCACACAACGATTGATGGAGGTTGTTCCCGTGTGCCAAGCCTCGATTGTTTCCCTTGCCACGCGGTCACTTCCCCGACTTAGAATTTCAGCATTCTGCAAGGCGAACGTGTGTCCAGATTCTGCGCAATGATCCGCCACCTAAGACAGCGGGTCTATTCTTCTTACCGCCCTCATGTGTTCTCCGATCCGGGTTTGTAGATGTTTCCCGGTTTCCAATGTAGTTGACTGCGCACAAATTGCATTGAACCCGGTTGATGACGTTTGTTGTTTCACCTCGGGGCAGGGGGGCCTTAGGCCTCATAACCAGATGTCGGATGGTTGACACCGGCTGGTGGGTGATGCCGATCCCAATCGGTCTTAGGAGACGGAGACCACCTCCGAAACACCGTCAATGTATGGCAACGCTTGCCATATCTTTGGCTTTTCGGTCACTGGCCTTCGGCTTTGCCTGCACTGTCTGCTACGTTCGATGAAGTTGCGGGGATACTCGTTGGCCATAAAGAGGCGTTGGAGGTATCGAAGTTCTGCCTTTCTTTCGTCTGGCTCGCTGCAGTGTGTTTCAACACTTTTGTATAGCGTTCGAACACAACTGCGTTTGTGGCATAAAGGATGTTTGCTATGGTAGCTCAGAGTTGGCTACCATTGGGTTTTCAATGGACGAGAACGTCTAGGAATGGCAACTGGTTGTTGACTTCCACCTATATATATATATATATATATATATATATATATATATATATATATATATATATATATATATATATACATTGGTAACCTTTCGCAGCTATTTCCCGAGGTCATCATCATATTAGATTAACTGTGCAAAAACAATAAAAATCTCAAATGCACCTAAAAATCCACACTCATGTCACGTTTGTGCCACTACGCGGCCGCTGTGTGTGTCAGGCTTTATTGGTTGGTTGTCGCCTCTTCCATTTTTCCCAGAGATTTTTTTGCTGGTTTCCTTATTCAATTTGTCTATTGATGCATTATTCATTGGAAAGCATGGCCTCAAGAAACTCTTGGACTGTCTTGGAGGTGTACCCTCCGACTAAATTATTTTATCCCAGGCAAAACTGTGCCCTGTACCGATGGTGTGCATAGCCACTTGGGAAGGATTGTCACGCCTCTTGACCGCAGGTGAATTTTTGCGGATGCGTGTGGAGGTGAATTTTCCCGTTTGTCCGCATTATATGGCATCACAGGCATCGCACGGGATTTTATAGTCTACTTCTTTCTTATGGAAATAGCCAACCCTATTCTCAAGGTTACCAGCTGAGTGCATAAAGAAGTCGTCGGTATCTGGGCCACTTTAATTTAGTTTTTCCGCATGTGTCTTTGAACGAGATCAGACACATTCCTAATATAAAGAAGAGACGACAACCGCGGGTGGTGCACCACCAGGCGTTGGATATGACTGGCTGACGACAAATAATGATCCAGAGATGGCTATTCCATTCTCCTTGGTCTTCGCAAGAGATATTCAATTACCTTCCTCTTTAAAACGAAATAAGCAGCTCCAATTATCACTTTCCATTCAAAAATTAACATTACAAAATAATACGAAGTAAGCTATGGTTTCTGAAAGTCACATGCACCAAATAAGCCTATATTTCAAGCGGAATGGTTTTCAAATTTAGGAAAATGACTAGATGCAGAGGTTTTTGCGACTTATATTTGGTATGAGTTTTCTTGGTTGATGAAGGAAACTCAGATGCTTCCCGTTAGTACGAAATCTATCCTTTTTTACTACTCACAAAATCATAACTATTTCATAAATTATTGAAAATGGGAATGTATGCAAGCTTTGTCTACATTTGGCTCCCTTCTGAAACAACTATAATTACGTAAAATGGTCGTAACTTGTCGCCTAAGCTAGCTTTGTAACTAGCAAATGCTACAGTGTTTTTATAGGCTATTATGGTTTCTACAGGATGGTTCCTTTTTCACGTGAACTCTGGCACTCTCACACGTACGAGCTTGATCCGTTTACCACCCTGTTGTGTAAACTACCGGTGCTTGTGTTTGGTGGCAAGTTCTTGTACCTATTAAGTTTAGACGAGGACATCAGCAGCTGCGCCAACCCCCGTATTAGATTACTAACCGGTTCGAAAAGTGGTCTGAACCTGGGGTCAGTAGTGTTGCAGAGATCGCCTGCTCAGCGCACTTTCTTCACTTTAAACAATCTGATGCATTTCGAACCTATCAGCATGCGCTTAAAACGGTGGCTTGGAAGGTTGCCAACTGACGAGATAATTCGGACCACATGATCAGCTCAGTGTATGTTTGTGTGGAGTGGTTGACTGGCAGACTTGGAGTCAGACTGCAATGTCTCCTTCTTGATGAAGCCTCTATAGCACTCCCGCTCAGAGTGATCCAAGCCAGGTGTGGTCGCCCGGTTAGGGGCGGCGCCGGCTGCGCCAGCCACATTCACCCTCTCCAGCCTTCGGTCGTCTTGACTCTATCAGGACACTGGACTCGGGTTTTGGAGGTGGAGAGAGTGCAGTAGCTGTAGCTCAAGTATAATATTACTTCAGCATAATCCACGCACAAGTCACCGTCCCTGTACCGCAATGCTGTGGAACATACATTGGACACAACCAAAACCAGTGGTCCAACAGTCATATGGTTTCTACAACGGACCACGTTGGGAATATTTGGAATAACACGGGGAATAGATGAGGGCATACCCAGCATTAAACAGTCTCCACGTACTTGACACATCCCATCATAAACATCACACATGGGGGTGTGGTTACACACTCATCTTAGACCCATTTGCACTCAGTCTGAGTATCAGAGTGCTAAGTGTTGGACAGTGAACTGCTGCATGAAAATGTGGAAGAACGAGTGGTGTCCCATCTGGAGGCTTTGACCCTACGACCATCAAACATATTCATCACTATAAACGGCATAAAGTGCTAACTTTTTTTAGCGCCAAAAGCTGCCAAACAATGAAGTAATACAATGTTCCTCTCAGGACGGACAGTAACACTGCAATGTTTCCTTTCTAACGGGACCACTTGTACTCGGATGAGAGTTAAGAAGCTGCTTCTTCTTTCTGTGAATGTCGGTTCATCCTGTGGGTTGTCGTGGAAGGGCTTGTAGCTACTGTTTTCGATCCTCTTCCTTTCCATCTAAAGTTTTTTTGCTATAACATCCGGGAAACTGAGGTAAGAAATTTATGGTAGCTTCTGAGCACGTTTTTTAAAATTTTAACCAAATTAATATGAAAGTCACCGCCTATGAGCCCACTATATTAGTTGGGATTTGATGAAAAACATGGTTATTTTAATTGCAATATAACCTCACCTTGACTGCTCATTGGCACTTTATAATAGCCTTCGCGATCTATGTTACTAAACACAGGCAAAATATGCTTTGTATCTATGAACTGTCATGCAATTTGGCTGCTGACCTACTCTATTTTACCAACTTTAAATTGTAAGTGTTTAACTTTGGAAAATACACTCCCATTAGTTTTGAATTAGCAAACATAAATGAGAAAACCATGCAGATTGGTAGAATGCTTGCGTAATAGCGTTTAGTTGCAGTCAACCACACCTCGGTCATCCTAATGCATTTAACCTGACAAGCTATGTTTTAGAGAGCTTCAGACGGAGTAGGTGTCACTCAAATTAATATCCTGTGTAAACGTTTCAAGCCGCCAGACGTATTCAAAAAAAAAACCTCTTAATTTGATCTTTCATGGATAAAATGTATTAATGTTTAATGCCTTCAATGTAGCTGCAGTCTAATTTTCTCTTCAGACTGACCTGTTACAATGGATTAGGTAACTTTTAAATTGCATAACGTTAAGTGCATATTTTGGACGTCCGCTTCTAAAAACTCAAGATAAATAGTCCTTACGTAGGCATACTGATGCTCCTGCTTCATTCATTTTTCGTCCAGTTTTCAAAAAACTAAGTTATTTACCTTGAGTCCAATTTTCATAATATGTTAAAACAGCAGCCCTTTTCTTATGCAAATTTTACCAAGACCAGATTGATTCCTTTGTTTATACCTTGAAGTGCAACTCTTGCATGGGTCACACTATTTCCCAGTTAAATGTTTACATGTACGCAATATTTTGCTAATGTTTCATCGCCAATGATAGGTCCACATTTTTGCAGGGATAACCCGGCAGATAAGTTTGGGATATTTTATCCCAATATCTTAAGATATTTCTATCGTAATGTAACACGATTTTTATTTGCATGAAAATGGCTAAAACAAGGTTAAGCTCGCCGGTCAAAAGAACGATTTCGTCAACAACCATTTTCACCAGTCTTCTCCTTAAACGACCCCAGAGCTTGGTGTGCATTTTAGCGGTTTGCTGGTTTACAATTTTTGCCGGTAACTTCCTTGTCTATAGCGTTCACCTTTGTGTGCAAGCCTGCATACGAAAGATGATACTTTTATAATTCTGTTTTATGCATAGGCCACTAATCTAGCAAACAAATAAAAGTTAGTATCTTCCCCCTAACTACTTTTCCAAAGGGAAATTTCGCATGCCATCTCAGAAATCGTTTGCTTATCATACAAAATCGTCGTGTTCTTAGTTTCAATTGAATTTTTATATTCTTGTTGGGGTTAAAGTATTATACTCCACCATATAAACTTTTGCTGCTTTTATGAAACTAACTTTTAGAATCGATACAAAACAAAAACGATAGATTCCATATCTATTTTTCTACTTTACCTATATCCGCTTTTGAATACGAGTAAGTGTTCGCAGAATTAAAACCGAGTGGGAAATATGACAGATAAACAGATAAGAAACAATAAATGTGAATATTAAATGCAATGGCAGTGAATGCTCCAAATAAATAACAGCCATATCGCTTTGCATCCGTCTAACAAATAATCCGAGAAAGCAAACGACAGTATCATGCTTATCGGCTTGTTAAATTTCTTCAAAAAGCCTTCGGGTATAGTTCTATTTAGCCCAAAAGTTTGATATATCAATCCGAAAGCTTCAAGAATATCCATGTCTTTTTGTCAGTCTTGATGCCAGACATTTGCATTTTTTTAATTTTTTGCTCATCAAAATTCCCTTATTTCGTTTGATATTGATTTTGGAAAAATTGCAGAAAATCCTTACTTGCTATTTGGAAGCCTTCTGGCATATTGATGGTTAAAAATTATTATTTCGTTGATAAGAAATATTTTTTTATATAAGTGGCAAATTCAGAAAACAGGAAAAAATCAGATACGCTAAATTAACTGCAATTTTAAATGTACTGAATGATTTTTCATGCAAACAAACTAGATAATAAAACACTACAAAAGAAATTTGAAAATAGTGCTCAAATGTATATTCCACGGCCGGTTTCTCCAATATTAAGGGCAATGGAAAGTATGGCCATTTACAAACAGTCAAAATTTCGAGTATGTATTCCAACGTGGTTTCATGAAAATTGGCGGTTTCTTTTTTCTTAAGTCCATTATTTAAAATACGATTGACTAAGTCAAAAAGATTTTCGTTTGATTGCGCTGGCAAAGAGGTCAAAAGAATATTGTATTTCATAAGACGAAATGCGGTCAGTTTGGTCATTGACTAATAAGTATAAATTTATTTGAAAGTTGAAATCGTACATTGTACCATTTATGCATTTTATGAGGACTTTCCTTTTGTTAACTTTCTTTAAAAGTATTTTGGGTGTTGGATTGCTATAATATTCCGATCAATCTTGAAAGGGTGGTGAATATCTTACCTTTTCTCTTGCTTTCTGTCTATTGCCCATAAATGAAGATTGCGTTGTATTTGTTTATCAAAACCTTCAAAATAAGATTTTTACTTACGGCATTTAAGGAAGTTGTGAGTTCCGAGACAGTCTTTCTAATGCAGATGGTCGATTTGATTATATAAGTAGACTCACCCAAACACGAAAGCTCGTTTCCAAGGAAAATAAACGCCCACAACATAATTTGGATATTAAATTGCCTGAGATCGATTTAAAAACTCTTAAAATCTCTTTATATAAAGCGTTAGTTAGATATTTTGTTGTCAAATGTCATCGTACTTAGCACTTTGCGAAGATCAAATCAAGGAAAAATGGAAACTATCAACCGGTTATTTCACTGCGCTGAAAATAAGAGATACAATGTCTTCGGAAAATGGAAGCACTCATTTATTTTCCATCGGTG
The DNA here is from genome assembly GCA_017591395.1 of Schistocephalus solidus. Classification (NCBI taxonomy): domain Eukaryota; kingdom Metazoa; phylum Platyhelminthes; class Cestoda; order Diphyllobothriidea; family Diphyllobothriidae; genus Schistocephalus; species Schistocephalus solidus. The sequence goes on from WEDG01004629.1 coordinate 147,295, forward strand.
CGTTTTTTGCTTTATTTGGTTACTTCTCAGCACCATTCTAATATTGCAAATGCACAACCGAGTTTCGGTATATACACTTAACTTTTGCGAATTAATCTCAATCTTCTCCGCATTCTGTTTAAAGTTTCCATATTCTTTCATAGTCGAGAGCAGACAGATAGTGTCAGGATATCTTTCACGTACACCGTGACGGAGACCACTGACGGCGTGTCGCGGCTTCTCATATTTATGCGTGTTTAAGGTCCACAATATCGGTGTGGTAAAAATAGAACAAAGCAAGTGTACTACGTATTGTTTTTGTATTAAACTTCACAAATTTGCAAATTTGTTTTTGTTTTCCTCGAAACAATGCAGTTGCTCATACCTGAATTGACCTGAATTTCCCAAACGCAAACCTTAATGTTTTGTTCTCAAAAAAATTTATGGAATTGTTTTCCTCTTATAATAATGTCAGTATATATACGCATAGAAACAAAATTTTTTGATCTGGAACTTTCACTAGCGTAGGCAAATTCCTGCATAGCTACTAACGTCAGATTTGGCCCATTTTGCCCCTTTTTCCTTAAATAAACAGATCTGAAGTGAAATTCTCATTAATAAACAGCTATCTGCGCATCCCTTTAATTCAACGAACGTAAATATTACCATACATTGTGTACCATATTATCACCTCAAATTTCGATCCCGACACTTCATGAGTTAGGCAGTCTACTGTATGTACAACAGTTTTGTTCCATGTGACCTGCTTAGGCCTAAAGCACATATTCTAACGTAGGCCACACCCAAAAATACGCAGATTTCTATCAGCTTCCCTACTGTTTCAATCTTTCTCACAATTGCAATTATTGTATCACCCAGGGCAATTTAAACCTAACAAGTGGCACAAGAATGTTGGTGAGGTAGGTAATCTCATATTATCTGCCTAAAGTTTTTGGTGATGTGCATTTGAATCTACTCACTTTCCATACGAAAATTTAAATTCTAATACTAAAACGATAACTTCAATTATCTTTCTCTGTTTATCTATCTTTTAAAATCTTTCGTTACATCGGCTGGCTAATTTCTCAACAGGCAGTGCATACGTCTTTAAGAAATATTTGCAGATTAAAAATAGCTAAATATTTATCATCGAAGAGGTAAGCTTTAAGTTCTGGAACTAGGTTTTGTCTGTTTGCTAGCTGAGGGAAGAAAACAACCACAGTTATCCAATGCTTTAGTAAAAACCAATAGGCAAGTGGACTGAAAACAAAGGAAATGCATAGCGATTAGTTTGATTGGGAATTCTCTAGATGGAAACACATGCGCCTACCTATTCCTTCAAGCTAATTAATGAGCCGGGATGTTATCATCGTTGACAAGACACGCTTGCACGTACCACTATATTATGGGCAAACTGTTGCTAAATTACAGGCTAGATTATGTGAACAGTTCAGTTAATTTAATGGTTATGGTAAGAATGATTTGGAGGAGTTGCGTTAGGTTAATGGAATATGTAAATCCCCTATAATTTAACTGAAGGCCAACCGTAGGATAGAGGTGCATTCATGTTCGGGTCCAACACGACCGTCCACCTTCGGCATGTATATGAGGGCATTATTATTAAGTCTACTCGCTCCAATCTAAGTTGTCTGGCTGGAAATGTGCACATCATTTTCGCACTCAGTCATGGTTGATTAAAGTTTCCTATGCATCTTGCAGACCCGAACTATCAATGTTTTAAGGTGAGTGCATTGAATCGATTTTGAGATTGTAACCTTGGACATGTATTTTGCAAATTACTTTACGCTACGTTTCTTTGCAAACTTTTGCGATTCAACTTTTTGAATTTGCTACTTTCTTATTTCTCGGAAAGGAAGTGCAAAAGTAAAAATATTCAAAACATTAAAATTATATTTTATTTATATTCAGCTATTAACCTGAGCTGCTCATTCGATAAAGCGTTTTAGTTTTTCTATATATTTATAAGATTTCTTCTAAATTAAATCTTAAGTTGTTGACCATGCATGCATTTGCTCAGTACGACGTAAGTATCAGGAGACAATGTTTTCTTTCACCGAATAAATTGCTTGTATTTTTATTACTTAATCTTCATAAAGTATTCTTCCGCACTTTCTATCTACGTTTCTTGTTTTTCCTAAAATACGACTAATTTATCAGCATTCCTTGAATTATTTCACTTGTGCTTATCACTGCGTTGAGACTCGTTATTTTAATTTGTTAACTTTTCTTGACTTTTCAGTTTGGGTAATCATACTGACTATTTCGTCGTCCATGAGAAGCAGTTGTCCGAATGGTCATCCAGAACGACATGGAAGCAAATTCACTTTAAAGCCAAGAAAAATAAAAGATAAACAGAAGGTCACTCGCGCTAAGCTGAGCATTCAGACTGGCCATTGTAGACTACGAAATTAAATATGACAGGAATAAGACCAAGTATCAAAAAGTGGCTACTCAGACAGCTTTACCATTCGCTACTGCAGTACACGTCCAGGAAGGGCAAACAAGGGGAGCCTACCAACACTTTGTCACCGTAAACCATAGATTAAAAGTACGAAAATCAGCAGAATGCATTGTTGCAAAGCTCGGAGTGTGTATTGGTCTTCATCTGGCTACTACTTTGAGTGACACGGTCCCGCGTGTGAGGGTTCGACTGGACACTCGCGCGCAACTGGCACTGTTTATGAATGTCCATGTCACGACTATCCTTGCCCCTGTGCAGACCAGACTACAGAATGAGTCACGCTCGCGGTCATGATCGCTTATATGGCTTCGATGGCAAGACGTGGAAATGGGAACGCCCTCTCCCCCGAAGTTAAGATAATACTTTGAAACAAATGCAAAGTAAGTTAAATATTCCCGTGTCCTAATCGTAAAGCCAACCTAAACCCAAAAACTAAACTGTAGAATATACCTTAAACCAAAGTCTAGCTTTATCCTTTTTGCTAAACGTAAACCTACGTTCACTGTAATTTAAAGCTAAGCCAGTTGTACAAGTGGCGGCTCCTCTTCCCGCCTCTTTTGTGGCGGGGCCAGATAAGCGTTTTCAGCTCATGAATATGAGTAAACATCCGGGCTACTCGGAAAGGTGACCCGCTGCTGGAAGACACTATCCACACTTCGCCGAATGACCCCGAACACGCGGACAATATATTTGATCGGCAAATGGACAGAGCAAAAACCCTGGAGGCCTGGGTTCACCACACCAGCTCCAACATGATTTTATGCCCCACGGTATCACCTGCCACGCTAACGCAGACAAATGGTGCACTCCATTTATCACCGAGGAACACCATCCGTCAGCGCAGCGTGTAATCACTAGGTTTGCTGGCCCAGTGGCTGCCATACTGCCTCCTCGACGTTTTAGAATTGCTATATTGTTCAGTTATTGTACTTTCATATGTCATAAGTTGGGCATCTGCACGGCTCCGAAATCTTAAATCAATGCCACTGGTGTTTCGGTGAGAGCATGTTCCGCATCTTTACAACAGGAGCCTGAGGGGGAACATTCAGAAATTCTCAGACAGTGGTAGCTTACTCAATAGTTTCTTTACATAAGTATGCAAATTATGACGTCCTGTAGCAGAATCAAAAATAATTTCATCAAAATGAACAATCTACGGTGTTGATTCCACAAAAACCATCTCATAAAATACCGTTGCAAGCATTGTTTAGGACTCCATGCGTGTATATTTAAAACGATACAGTCAATACAAGGGGATACCTCAGATAAGACCGGGAAAGTTTCAAAATAGCATGCTACGTTTCAGCTTTCGTTATGTTTTATTTGCTTCGAATTATCTATCCCCACGGTAAAAATAATTGTCGGTGGCACACTTTGCGGTTAATAGTTTTATGTCCGTTCCAGGATTGTTGCACATATGAAAAGGGTACACCTGCTCAGATTTTAATAACGTTCGGTCAGACACACGTAGATTTTTATCGTTATCTACAATAATTCAAATTTACGTCGAAGGTTATCTCTCAAACTCACCAGACCGACTCTATGTTCATTGCATGGCTTACGTTGAATTCTTAATTTTAGTCTGATCCCATTGATGAAGTTAACGCAAAGAGGGAATGATAAGATCTAACTACGCCGAGATATGGTCAAAGCATATAATAAAAAAAACATGACCGAAAAACTGGTCAGAAAGCCGTGCTTGCTGAAACCTTTCTAAAAGGACAGAATGTGTTCATCGAAAACCGAAATTAAAAAAGGGGGAATTTCACTGGTCATCTTCTTAATTTATTTTATAATTCAATATTTTTTCGCATCAAAATGCCTTCGAAAAAACCTTTCAGGTTAACCATGAAATCACATGGGCTGCTGGAGTCTTTTCCTCTAGTTGAGAAATCCGTAATGTTCAGAGAACGGTTACCAAATCTTTTGTCATCGTTTAACCTTGAGTACTATCAAACCGCCCAACTTGAACTTTTACCGATCTCGTAGCGCTCCTTTATGCGGTTGTACGGCGTTCCCGTGCGTCTGAACAGAAAAGCGTCCTCAAAATACAAATCTTTATTTCAGTTCATTTCATTTCTTCATTTTTCATTGCTTAGCTAAATCCTCTACATGTGCCTCAGGCAGCAGGTTAAAATCGACCTAAACTTGTACGGGTTTCTATCTGGCTGATATGTTATTAACCATCCGTTAGCACCGTAGGTAGCAGGTAGGTAAGTAGGATGGTAGCAGGTAGGCTGCAAAACACACTGCACCAGAAGTAGACTTTATTTTCGCAAATTAAATTTCCGAGAAATATAACACCTCCTACCCCTTTGGATGCTAACTGCCGGTAGGCCAATTAATTTGGTGAAGTCCTAGGAGTTGTGCTACCCAGCGAGAAGTCCACAAGGAACATCCGCAGAAATAGGGGCAGGTATTTGTGCCGCCAATGTGGTAATGCTATGTCAAGCACATTTATCTTCTGTTGCTCGGTAAAATTTAATTATTACGCAGTTATTCCATTGAATCCAGTGCAATATAAACTAAGCATCAATTTTGAAAATCAATGACTACTGAGGTATTTGTACAAGATTGCTGAATAAATTCTGAATAAAATTAGTGAACCTATATTGACACTTTCAAGGTTTTTCATGACAAAAATCAAATGAAAAAAATCGGTCCGAATGCGCACTGGCTGAGTATTTTGAAGCACCTGTTCAGACAGTTGCCTGCTTAATGACCTTAATTTAGTGAATTATCAGCTCGATAGGTAGCGTACCATGCTGCAGTACACGGTATTATTGCGCAGAATATTCAAAAGCTGGTAGAATACCTTTATGCGACTGATGTTATGGATTACTACTCTAATGCATTATGAAATGGTTAAACCATTTTGTAAAAGCTGTGTGAAGATGCAGTTATTAAAAATCTACTCATGTTCAAAAAAGGCAGTTGCAAAGTTCATGGACTTTTTGTTAGTTTATGTTAATCCCTTACTTTCCGCTCGTTGTTAACAGGTGTCGATAAGTATCTAGAAGACAGTTTAGCATGTGATTACTCACTAGAATTAGTGTAAATGCGGGCACTCCCTGCAAGTCTAAATACTTTGCTTAGAAAAGTTTTTACTGCCAATTAGGAAGGATGGAGTTACATTTACTGGTTGATTGCCTTAGGTTCACAGCTTAGCAGCTTGTGACCCTTGTGAATCTTACTTTCCGATGATTTCGGTATTAGCGAAATTGGTAGATCAACCTGATAACCGGACCTGAGCCAAGCCTTGAGAACTGAAATTAATTCGTCTTAATGCGACTAGGTGTTTGATCGGTCGCATCTGGCACAATCCTTCGGTTACTCTAGCATAGTTCCTTGTCGTCAATATGCGCGTAGCTGTCTCACACTGCTTGCCCTCCAACCAATTTCATTGGTTTTTCGTAACCGCAAATTCTTTTATCGTAAGAGTAAGGCCAGCCTCGTCGAAGACGTCCTTGATGCACGAAACAGCTTGAACAATTTCGTGACTGGTGCAATACGGCCTCTTGGATCGTTTTCGTGTGCAACAATTAGTGAAATGGCACAATTTGCCATTTGGTTGATTATGCCATCGGAGGTAATTTTAGCGCTACATGTCTCAATGCACCAATGAAGCATCCTATGCAGATGTACTTTTGGATTATCAATGATTGCTATTGATTCCGAGTATTTACGTCGCATTCTTATCTATTTGAACAAGAATTTAACTCGGCATACTCCTTGCCGACAAAAACACCACAGAAGACAAACTTATTCTCATTGTTCTCCTTCAGCATTAGATTAGGCAAGAATACTGGGCAAAACTTTTGCACACAATTACCAGGCATGGTGCGCTGTCATAAAATCTTCAAAGATCTAAGCGATAAGCTAGCAAAACTGAAAGGGATTCAGTATCCAGCAACTACCACCATAGACTTAAAGTCCGTACCAGTCTCAGTGATAACACTTAAAGCCCACACCACATCCATAAGGTAATCCCTTGAAATTGCAGTAATTATTACACCAGGTTAAAGGCCCTTTTGGTGCTGATTGGACATGTTCGTGCTCAATGCAGTGTGGACACGAAAATCAAACGCTGTCGACGAAGATGCAGTGTTAATATGTCCACACTACAAATTCAAATACCAATAACTGAACAACTGGTCAGGTTTCTGTTAATCCATTATTATACGAATAGTCTCAATTTCAGATGTTCTAGACAACACTTGATTGTTTCTCTGTTCCTGCTAAAGACACATTTAGGTCAATTGTGAATTTCGGTTCTCTTATGGAGAAAAAGCAGTAAAAAGTGGCGTGCAGCAGCTGCGATACTGGGATTCGCGCTAGCTGTGCGTGATTTTAATCAACTTGTTTTTTTACCTGAACCTATCACCATGAATCATTTTATGACTGCTATCCGCCGAATAGCAACATAATATGCACATAGTTTTCGAAACAAACCCTTTCTCCGTATCTCAAAAAACTACTGAATAGGAATACCATTCAATAAGTTTGTCATTAAAAGTTTTAAGTTAAGCAAGTTTAATTAACTCCCTGCAAACGTTTAACGTTTTCATCCTGGACATTTTTCTTATTTTTTTAATTCCATTGGAACTCACCAAAAACTAAAAAGTGCTCATACTGTAAGTTACAGCTTTAATTTTGCAATAAATTAATCGAGTTTTTAAAAGGGTTCTGCAAACTGAAGAGCTACAGAAAACGGCTAACTAAGGATATATTTTTAAATATTCCTGAAATAATTTAAATGAAGCTGTTCACTGATGCGTGATGAGCATTCGCTTACACGAAATTAATAGGAAGCTCAATGAATAGCCCAATTAATTGCATTACAGTCTGAGCAGGGAAACTTATAATATCGGAAGTCATGGGAACAATGTCCTTCAATATTAAAATTTCCCATATGGGGTAAACAAATTATGTGAAGCTGCTCAGGTTAGATAAGAATAAACTGAGTTTTTTTCTCATAATCTAGGCTTTGGGCTGCAGAATGACGTACACCAGCAACTAAATCCCGTTTTGGCCTTATTTTTTAAACGTTACCAACGTGGTTTCAAAGGAACTATGTATTTCCACTCTTACCTTTTGTTCTGACTATAGCTTAGTCAAAACCTCCAGGGTTGGCTGATCCTTCGTAATTAAAGTTCAATGTCACCAAACTTACAAAAGATTGCTGAACAAAATACTACCGGGAAACCTGCCTCGCATTGGTCACCTACCCATCCTGAGCGGTACATGCTTTCAAATTCCTGCAAACGGTGATGTGCGCGACAACCCCATTGTTACTCTGATTGTTTTCTACCGTGTCTACCACTGTGTTTTCGGAAAGTGTTCAATTATTCAAGTGAACCTTCCTTAAGCAAAATAGATTCAGCTGAATAATGTTTTCCATCGGCGACAGAGATGCACAATCACAAATTTAATATATGGCTTTATTCTCTTTCGTTACTTTGTCCTTTGGATGACCTTGCCCTGTCACATTTGGCATAAGAGCTCTACTGTTACCTTGCCAGACCAGACAGTATTGGTCTTTATGGTCGATTCAAAATACACAGCATACAAATCTTTTTGATGACTTGTTACTTTCAAAAATATTGACGCCAGTTAACTATTATGAGTTTCTGTTGACAACATTAACGAAGATCATGCAGTTAAAACCTTATGTTTCCGTGCATGTGTAAATGACTTTTTGAGAGATGCAGCCAGGCCCACATCAATGATTTGTTCATTTTATAATGTTTGCAATTCTATCCTGCCTTCCAAATGTTTTGACAGCCTCAATGTAGAAAATTTTGTTTCAATAATTACTGAAGCACATAAATATATTTTTACCTGACAGAATAATAGGACTATTTGTTTAATAGGTCTCTAGTCAATCGGCAGTCCTGCACCGCCAGCACCATTCAGTAGGATCATTTTAGTACCCAAATTCGGCAAAGAGTTTTGGCAGACATCGGAGTTGAGTAAGTATATTGCCTATTTTGCCTCAAAATTAGAACATCCAAAGACACATATCTCCTTTGTACCTAGAAAAGGTCCTTAAATTATCACCCTGACATGGTCAGCCAGTGCAGCCCATCTATGTTTATTGTTTTAACCATTTTCTATTAGCGTATATCAATTTTTTGGAATGCTGAACTCAAGTGTATGGGAAGAAGGACGCTATTCATGGTTTAATGACAGCACAATTATAATTTCCCAACACGAATTCTACGGATCGTCCTTCTCATCCGAAATTTTGTTACTTACCAGTAAAATTTTCTTTCCACAAGCTAGCTTGCTCTGGGTTTGAATAGAAGTGTCACAGCCAAACTTGTTTTCATTACTAGGAGCATTTTTTCGCTGGACAAAAATGATGGGTAGAGAGGATGTGAAATGCAAACAACCACAAGTAAGCTTGGGGATTATTAAACGTCGACAAACCAATGGCGGATAATTTCGATCTGTGTGAATCTATCGCCTTAATCGGCCACAGACCTGAAGGACCTCACAAATGTAGTGGAGAAAATGCCTATACGACTTACAGTGCGCACCGCAAAGTGCAGAAACAATTATTTATTCACATCAGATGACGATGGATTTACTGGAAGGGCAAATTAAATATCCCAAAAGCAGCGGAGAAAAAAGATTTATTTGTTAAAAATTACTTGTCTGGTTTGAATGGGAGTTGCTTTGAGATTATTTTGACACGCGATATTTTGTAGAGATTTATAAATCACTCTAATACGCGTAAAAATATCTTTAAAAACCGGTCATATATATATTTACCTTATTCTACCTTATCTATTTATTTTTGTACCTTAGCCACATTTACCACACCTCGCCGTGTAAGTGCTTTGCGAGGGCACTAAAGTGAGCTCCAAGGCTCAACGGGATACAAATGATCCCTCACCAGATCGGTGAGCCGCACATTATTATCATATTCCCGATCGCAACCAACAAGAACAACGGACCCATGGCTTATTGGTAGTGTTCAACTCACTGACCAAACGTTGCGGGTTTGAATCCCAGGTGGAACAAACGTGGGATTGGTATGTTTGGCTGTTGAATGCTCAAAATCCAGAAAATGCGCTTCCGGACCCCTTGTTTGTGTTGGTTCTACATTATTAATATATACATATGTTAGAAATACGGTATAACCTCTTTACCATATATATTGGAAAACAATTGAAGTTCATTGGGAACATAGTAACTCTATTGTGTTAATGTTTGAACTTGGCTGCCCATTTCGTCTTCGAAAACTTGAAGATGTATCAAAACAGTTAACTTTTAACACTGCCAAATGCAACATTCTGGGGTTGGTCAAAGTGAAAACTAATAGGCATTTGCTGGATTCGATTACCTGGTTAATATTGGCTGTATCATTTCCATATTAGGGTGTAAATGCTGGACGCAAAAAGTAGTTGTACGTTTGTGTGCTATCCGTAGCTGTGGTATTTCGAGCTGTCATTCGACTAGCTCAGATAGATTCTTTACATATGGGAGGAGTTGCCAGGTCGTTGGCTTTGGCACTTAAGTAATGGAGCTTTGCAAATACCCTTTTCTTTTTATTTGAATTGATATCCCTACATGCATCTACGAACAAATTCGGGAGGTTATCCATTCTTTGAAAATAGTTTGAAAAGTTATTTTATCTCTGTTCGCTATATTTCTTCATCGGCACGGCGAAGTTTAAGCTCGACTTAAGCAGCTGCTTATATAGCTGCATTTGTGGGATATGTGGTGGTTTCTTTCAAAATATAAGACAACCTCGGAGTATATATTTTTACTATACACTGACGTTTATAGTGTTCCAAAAGTCTTTCTGTGTACGTGAACATCTAAGAATGGGAGTTATGAATTAACCCCTACTTCAACGGTAGATTGAATGCCTGGGAAGGTGGAGTTGAAGCTCAAGTGGAGAAATGCTAGTCTACTTATTTTGACGATAACAAATTAATCGTTAAGTAACGCAGCCCAAATGTCGGGTTAATGGTGGGAAGAACTGTTGCTTCTTATTTCTGCATTACAGCTTCTGCTAATGAGAAAGAACGGAGATTGAATAAATTTTGAAACTATTGTCACAAAATGGATATCTCCTGACTTATTTTGCCAATGCATGTGGTGACATCAACTTAAATAAAAAGAAAAATATATTCCAAATCTATGACCACTTAAACGTCAATTCCAACGTTTTGGCAAACCCTTCCATATGTAAAGAATGTATCCGAGCTATTCAAACGATATTCCAATAAACACCGGATACGGATAGCGCACAAACCTGGAAATAATTCGCGCACCCAGCGTGTACACCCTACGGACAAATTTGGCTAATTCATCAGAAAAGAAATTGTTTACAAAATACCGTTTAGCTGGTGTGATGCAGTCTTTTGTTGCCAAACTTGGAAATCTCTTTCCATCTTATGCATTACAATCAGCTGGCAGTGAAGAGACGTGACCACTTATCCCAGGCATCCATGCACACACTGGACACAAGAAAGATATTTGTATGGGAGAAGACCCGCATCGTTGACGCCTGCCCAACAAGGAATGGCCGCGAATTTCTGGAGGCAATGCACTCAGATGAAACATGCGTTAATAAACAGATCGATTTAGATGCTGCGTACAGGTTTCTCAAGATCAGGTGGAAACTAACACAGGCCCTATTTTCCGAATAATTGAAGCCAGTAAACGGCTATTGGTTAACACTTTGATCAACCACAGAATGTTGCATTGAGCAATGTTTAAAGTTAACATTTTTTGATACAACTCCAATTTGTCCAAAAATGAGCTGGAGAACCAGATTGAAAAGTTAATACGAAAAAGTTTCTTTTTTTCTTAAAGATCTTCAATTTATTATAGTAAAATGTATTAGTGTATATATGTTTATGTTGATAAAGTGAAACCGACAAAGAAAAGGCAAACCGGAATGGCCATTTCTGGCTTATTAGCCATCATCAGCCAGTCATACCCAGATCGGTGAGCAACGCACTATCATATATATATATATATATATATATATATATATATATATATATATATATTTATCGAAGTAAATAAATTCTCTGGGTAATAAAAGCAACTTTATTAGGTAAATTTTCAACTCTGGTTCCCCAGGTCGTCGTCGGACTTGTGGTAAGTATGCAAAAAACAGTTAAAATTTTAAACGTGTCAGCAAACCAATTTTGCTGAATCAGTCATGTCAAAAGCTGTAATTGTAGGTGGAAATTCCGTTTGGTTTGGCTACGCCTTTTTCACTTTTCCTTGAAATTTTGTGTACATGACAGACAATTAAATGTGCCGATTTATGCACGATTCATCAGAATGAATGTACTCTAAGAATTCCTGGCCTCTCTTTGATGGACATAAGCCAACAATGCGCGTTTCGTCCTATGCAAATTCATGCCCAGTTTCTAGTGTATGCAATATCTCCTGATATTTGCGTCTTTTATTTAAGACCTTTTAGTAATTTACAATTGATGAATTCTGTGATTTGGTGGGACCCGCGTCGAGAGGTTTATAAAAAACTCCCCTAGGATATCAGATTGCGTCTCGTTATGGTCGACGCATGCTTAGCTCATGCATTTCCAATAATAATTATAGACATCAAGCATTCCAAGCTTCTTAGATGCAATACATGCAGTTCTGCCGAGATGAACTTCCTTCACACATATTTGAATCTCTTAATGAGACTTTTACCTGTGTGTCCAAGATCGAACGAAAGAAGAAGAAAGGAAGGTTAGACAAGAAATGGATGGCCATTTCCCAACAAACTTACTCAAACCTGAATTGCTCAAAAGATGTAATAAATCTATTCTCGAGAAACCTTACAATAACGGAAAAACATTTAATTTCGAAGGAGTTAAAATTCAATTATTCGGAATTGAAATATCTGAGCTTTCTTCCGAACATGGAGTTCATTATATTAACGGAACCTCTAATGGAAGATGAACGTTTCACAATTCGAAATAACACTGTACATGCTTTAATTAACCGAAATCCATTTTTAGTAGTATCAAAAACAAAGAAAGAAAAGCCCTATAGCTCTCGAAAGAAACGAAAAGCACCGTTAAACTTCCTGCGGAACAAAGGAGGTTCAACAGCCATTTGGACAAAGCAGACTAGGATAAAAAGATGCTGTCATTGTTACAAAGGTAGGCAGATCCCATCAAAACACAGAATTCATCAATTGAAAAAGTAGTTAAACGTCTTACAGGAAAGAAGCAAATATCAGGGGATATTGCCAAATCCTTGAGGCAAACCGTACTGACCATAGCTAAGATCTATGGACTACAGGAGTTTCACAAAACAGAGATGCCACTGTGACCGACGGTATCGTTAATCGGTGCACATTAATTATAAGATGTCTAAGTGGCTTTTCCGCAGGTGACACCCATGGAAAAAGAATTCTGAAACATCCACTGTCAACTCTCTAGGTTTTCTGGACAAATTACTCCACGCTTATGACATGGATGTTCCTTCATCTGCCTTGCTTGAACCCTTGGACTTATGCATAGAAACAAATGTTTCATTCTCACAAGTTTATTATCAACATCGAAAGGGAGCCCCTATGGGCTCACCCATCTCTGGCATCATTAATGGAAGTAACGATGCAAAAAGTAGAAGCTACTGCCCTACCACTAGTTAACCCCAAGTTATGGGTACGCCACGTTAATGACACGTGTGTCATCGTTAAAAGGGACCGACTGAAAACACTGCACAGTATTATTAATTTGACGAAACCTGGAATATCCTTTGCGCTTGAAAAAGAAATTAACAACCATCTTACTTTTCTTGACGTCCTCATACAACGAAAGACTGACGGGACCTGCCAAACATCAGGTTGCTGCAAAGAAGCTCATGCAGATGTTATCCTACATTATGAGAGCAACCACTCTGTCGACAACAAACGAAGCACTGTCAACACCCTCATCAAATCGAGCAAAAATGCAGTTATTCCAGCGAACTTTTCCAAATTTCACTTACTAATCTATTCAAACTGTGTTCCAGCAACGGTTTCCCTAGAGATTTTGTACATAGATGCGGGAAATATCAGGAATTGAAAGAAACGGATAAGGAAATAGATTGGTCCAATCATGTGAACACATTAAAATACTGGCAAACCTTTCCATACATTAAGAACGTGTCTGAACTCATTGAAAGACACCTGCAGAAGAACTAAATTTACTTGGCACACAAAACAGCAACTACACTTCGAAACCAGCTTGTACACCCTAAGAAAGGGTAAGCTAATAAGCTAAAAAATAAGCTGTATACAAAATCCCGTGTAATTGTTGTAATATGGTGTATTGCGGCCAAACACGAAAATCGGTCTCTACACGCCTACACGAACATCAGGTGGCTGTAAAGAGACGAGCCAACCTGTCTCAAGTTGCCATGCGTAAACTAGAAACTGGGTACAAATTTGCATGGGACAAAACGCGCATTGTTGGCTTCTGCCCATGGAAGAGAGACCGGGAATTCTTATAAGCCATTCATTCGGATGACTCGTGCATTAATCTGCACATCGAATTGGATGCCGTGTACAACAATCTCAAGGAAAAGTGGAAAAGGCGGTAGCCAATCCGAACGAGTTGTCCGTCTGTAATTACAGCTATCGGCAGGACTGCTACAGAAAAATCTATTTTCTGGCACATTTAAAATTTAAGTTGTTTTTTTTTCGCACACTAACCACAAGTCTGACGATGACCTGGGCAATCAGAGTCGAACATTTACCTAATAAAGTTACTTATTGCTCCCCAAAGAAATTCTTTACTTCGATTTGTACTTCTTGGCATGCCTTTCTTCCAATTTATTAATATATGTATATATATTAAGGGTGAATGATACAATGTAGGGGTTAATTCAAACAGAAATATTTCTTTCCTGTTTGCTTTCATTCACCCAAGTTTAACCCTAACTACTATATGGGCCCTTAAACACAAATCCTTCACTAACAGATGGCACAGATTTTACACCCCTGGGATTTACCTGGTGGATACCTAGCAGATCATCGAACTGAAGATGATCATTGTCTTGTCACCTTCAATTATTTTGGCTGCAGATCGAGTATTTATACACTCAGAAATTTTGTTAACGCAGGTCCAATTGACTTCCCGAAGCAAGCAAACTTCGTGAATACATAAATAATCCCCGAGCTGCAGCGACTAGGAAAAGCAGATGGCGAGACACTGATGCACTTCGGTTTTATAAAGTGCTTTTGACCCATCTAATAAACCCCAATGGTTAACCAGATGCGCCATCTTTGTGTGCATGCTAGAATTTATAATCCCAGCAAGTGGTTCGGGTTATGCTTGGCAGAATATAGGCAAATAAGCCAGCAATAGTTCTGCTTTAAGTTTCCCCCAACCGATATCGTCCCCTCTGCTTTTTCAGTTTGGCCAAATTTGGCATGTTAAGGTGGTTGCCTGTTCGTGACCCCTACCACCCATATAAAGCTTGTTTGCTTTGAGAAACCTAGTGGATCTGTGTGGTTGATCTTCCTACTGGTCTTGATTGTTTTAGCTATGACAGCTGTCTAGTAGTATATCAATGCTTGACGTACGACAGTTAACCTGGCTGTTCACTGCTGCTTATGACTGACCTATCTACTCGCGCTGCGTCAAATTTGTTGGTGAGTAAACGTGCGTAGTGGCCTACCCCTTGTCAACCAATGGACTGATAAGTCGTTGATGCCCGAGAAATTGATTATATATATATATATATATATATATATATATATATATATATATATATATATATATATATATATATATATATAGTGTGCAGCTCACCGATTTGCTTAAGGAACATTTATGTTCCGTTGTGCCCTGGAACTCAGACTAGAGCCCTCACAGGCGGTCGCATAGCGACGTGTAGCATATGATGCAAACGTGGAACCGACAAAGAAAAGGGAGACCGGAATGGCCATATATATGTTAGCATTTATGAATTCTAAACATAAAATCTTAAGTCTTCTCAAAGAAAACAAATACCACCGGGAAGATATATGCCTGCAAATTTTCTTGAGGCCCATTTCACGACCATTTGTGTACGATATCTTGCAGTCATAAATGCTGTTAATGTTCGGCCACGAACGTGTCTCAGTCATGAAAAACTGTTGAAAAAAGGCTGTTATTTTTAAAGTATTACCCACGTCTATAAGATCACTGCTGCATTTACTTTAATGGAATCATAAATATTTTTACATATATCCATTTTTGTGACTAATGTGTCTTTCTTAGCTGCGTCATGGCATTCAGTGTAACATATCAGGTCCGAATGCCCCCTCAACGGACTGCGTTTTACATGCGCTGGACCAACAGGGGAGGATAGACCAGGGCACGACAGGCGTTATTCGGGTTGCTCTCCCATAATACATTGTGATCGTAGGGGTGGCGAGGTTACACGCACACACCGCACCAGCGAAATTCGGCTTTTATGGCACTTCCAAAGGCGCCCGAATCCGCCTCCGGTTTTCTAGACTCTCTATTCACTCAGGGCACCGACTGGTGAGGAAAGAGAGATCGTGGTAGCTGCAGCGTAATTATACTATCACTTTAAACTAGCCTTTGTCCAAAACACTGTCCCAGCAAAACCCTCCTCTGCAGCACACGGTGGACCTCGTGGGGATCATCGTTCATACCTGGTGTATAGAGTGCGAGCGCGGTGTATCCGATAAACGATGCGGTTGACATGGTTTTAACTGGACAAGCTAAGTAGCCTGCCCACGGATTAAGTTTCATTCTCCTCCTCCTAAAGTTCTCCAGAAGGCATATCAGCTCTCTACTTATGTGGCCGGTCATATTTCCAAATTCAAAAACTTAATATCATAAAGCAATAGTGTGAGTTATTAGTTTATCGGCACTTACGACCGCCCGAAGTAAGTTAGCGTAGGGTTTTTGTGATCACTTCGGGAAAAATAAAATTTTCCCCAAGGTATAATATATCGCAACTGTTCACTTTCTACCAATTAAAAGTTTTCAACTCTCTGGAGTGAACTACGAACAGAATTACGTGAATTTCGTTAGTTATTAAATATTCCGAGTAATGACAGAGCTTGTATTGTAAGTGTAACGAAGTGGGGGCGTTGGTGAATGCAAACCACTATTTTAAATCCGGTAAATTAACAATTTTGCAATTGATCGGAATACTTTTATAAGTACATTTTACGATGTCCTTAACTCTGTCTTTTTCAATGAAAAATTGACGATTATGGGCCAAAAAATATTTACAACTTCTATTACTATCTGTGGCAAATGTGGATCAAAAAGACACATGAAAACAACAAAGTTTTGAGACTTCATAATAACAGAATAACTGCATTAAATACAGGCGCTTTCAATAACTCACGGAAACCTGTTTTAATTCGTTTTTTATTAGAGCCATAAAAGATAAGCATATACAAATTAGTAAAAAGCAACATGTTACATATATAATTTCTTTTCTATTAATATTTAATAGTGTAGACCACACAGCCAACTTAGATACACGGTGCTGTTTCCTAGTCACTTCTTTTCAGAAGTTCACAATTACCCTGTCAACTTCGAAGTGTAACTCTTTGCGTCCAAGACAACTCTTATCGATACATTAACACACAGTTACATATTTTAATAATTTTGCACACCTTACCTTTTGTATTGTTTGGCATCTGCTAAATGTATCATGTTCCAAAGACACGACGCATAGTACTTGATACGTCTGATGGAACTTCCAAAAAGTGTCTCACAGATTATTAGACTAGGATTTTGATAAGCACTTCAGAGGGTAGTATTAAACACTGAAGATAAGCAGTGCAATTACGTTTTTATAAAAAAATGCTAAGTAAGCACAATGACGGGTGTACATTCCTTTCGGCTAACGGATTCATCTAAACGGTAATCTGTCTTTCTGATGAATAAAAGTGCATTGTGCTTCCGAGGTTTCTGTTTAAAAACGTGAATATTTTTTATTTTAATTGTATTCCTCACAGACAAGGTGTTTTATTTTATGATTATTCTTTAGCTTTTACGTATTATTTCAATCAAACAGATGATTCATTTTTCGCCCTCTTCCCTTTTGCATAAACGCCAAATAGAGCGCTGGAAAATTCTTTGTAAATTGTTTGTTTTCGTTAAATTATTTTCTTTGGCAAACTCAGAAATTAATATATGGTCGATTGCCCTTTTGGCCAAACAAAGCATAGTAGAAACTGGTGACTACTGGATTTTTGAACTCCTGTCTCAGGATGAGGTAAAAATAAATAACATACGTTTGCATGAATGTCCATCACTTTACCCTAGTCTTCAAGCTTATATTGTTTAAAATATGCGGTTTTTGATGATTTATGACTTAAGCCATTGGCTCAGAATATGCCTGTGGCAGTCGCAATGCCTACACCAATAGTTTGCACAAACGTTCAAATATCCCTTCTCTTTTCTGTTAATAGATGCGAATACACAATCTGAGTTGTAAGTTGTTTTTATTTTTCGTTTAAACACACAAAACTAAAGATTTACAAAGAAAATAGTCATATCTCTTATGTTCGGGAAAACAGACGATTAATGGCACATCGAAATCCACTGCTTGTGCAAGGCGGCATATTAGCCTTACTTATCTACTGATGAGGTATTGTCTCAATGAAGTAAATAAAGTAGCAGGCATGGCGTAGCGTTCGCTCGTTAGAAATGCATAAAGTAATGTCTATGCAGTTCAAGATGATGGACTACTTCTTACAGATGCATGGGTATCACCTTTTTCTAATCGCCGGCGGGCCCATTTGTCCGAGTGGCTTTTTACATTTTGAGGGATTTCCAATTTATCTAGGAGAAGAAATAAATGTTTTTAATGTCTGTTGCACGAAGGTCTTCAAACTTGTTACATAAACAGATATTTTCAGCTTAATGAAGTTTTTTTATTTCTAAATGATAGTACGCCTTATCTTGTTGCGTTTAAAAGGACGTTAATAATTCAATGAACGTATATTCGCTTATGGTTGCAGCAAGAGGTAGTATGCAGCATAGGTTCACCAGTTTCAGTTATGCATTTAGAAGACTTAATAAGTCCAGCCGGTTTGTAAAGAGAGTCTTAAGAAATTATTTGAAGGTTCATACAGATCGCGTATATTGGTTTGGGAAAAATGGCCATTTATATTGACTAGCGTGCTAACTGAGACATAAACGATGATATTTCCAAAATACAATAAAAGCGATAATTAATTTGTTATTTATGATCAATTTGATAGCCTCTATTATTAAAAAAAGAAACTTTACCATCAATTACCAATTAACAACTCTACATCTGTTTGAAAAATTTAGGAATTCTACGAGTGCTATTTTATTTTTGGATCTGTATTCAATTGCGATTTAATGTAAGCGTATGGGTGCGAACTGTATTTAGTAATTTTCAACTATCATGCTCTATCTTCTTAATTTATTTCCGTCATTAAAGAACGCTCAAAACCGAATTAAATGGGCAACGTCATTGTTCATACAGTACACAGTAATTCTTTGTAAAAAAGGTTTGGAAATATAGTGTCTTACCATCTATTTTGTTGGCAGGTTTGCGCTCCTAAAATGCAGGAAAATATTGAAAATTGTGTTATCATAGTTTTATTTAACAAATATGTTTGCTTAAATAACTCACATCTCGCTGCTAGTTTTGTTAATTTTTACTTTGCTTAAGTTCACTTTAATCTGAGCTTTCAGTAGGCTATGAAACTTTAATTTCTTCAGGAAATGGAAAATATGTTAATCTTATTCCGCTATAAACTTTGCTTTAAAAATAAATCAAACGTGGACCTTAAGCTAAGTGATGCATTGATTTTTGAGGTGCTTCAGACTTGAAGTGTTCTCGTTTGAGATCCCATAAGTGAACTTACTGGAGTCGGGCATTACAATTAATTGGTTACATGCGAAACCTTTGTTCAGCTCTGCCTTGAAAATAATTTTATTCTTCCTACTGACAGCCGTTTGCAAAAGAGCTTAAATTTGCCATTCATGTGACAAGTTCTCGATGATTCAAGAGGTTTTCATTATAAAGAGCTTTCAATTAGAAGCTGGTTTTCGATCATTGAAGTGAAAATGCAGTATTTTGTGAATCAATGTCATACTTGATTTGATTATTGACCTACCTTTTTATATTAGGCTTTACTTGCACTAAAACAGACACCTTATTTAGGCATTCTGATATGAATAAACATACACATATACATCTGTCAACGAAATCTTCATTTTGAACAAATTAATCACTTACTTAAAAAATAAAAGTTGATAAAATAAAATAAATTTATCTCACAATTTTCAGTCGTTGGAAAATGCAAAGATTGTTTCTTTTTCATTATATATCTCAATAAGGAAAACCAACGGCTTTACGACTTATGTTACTTCTGAATACAACAATTTACACGTTATTATTATGACAATGGATATGTGCTAATTCTTAGCACATGAAAACACTTCTACACATAACAATAGGAATCAAATTACTTGGGAATTTGATAGGCAATATCAGTTCCAAGACGGTGAGATACATTCACACTTCGTAGGGACTTTCTTCATAATAATATGATAGTTGTAAGAAGTAATATTCTCTGATAAATATCTCTACTATTTTTTAAGCTGTTTCAAAGTTTTGACTCCGAGTAATAGAAGCATTCGCCTACAGCACAGCTCTGACTCAATTTTTTTCAATCATATTTCCATTACTTTTGAATTAAACCAAACAACATGCGACCTGCAATGTATATTGTGAGTTGTCCTCCTAGCAACTTTGTCCATTATTATAGTCACTGAATAAAAATAAAACCGTCTAGTTTCTTATGCATCAGTCTCAATCTTCAAAATGCTGTAAATAAAATATGTTCATACTCACTGCCAGGCTCTCCAGACACATAAGAACATGATAGTGTTGCATTTGGGCTGCACCTATCGAGAGACCTTGCGTGCTTTTTGTTTTAGTTTCTAGCTCGTTTGTTCCTTGGAAGCTGCCCACTGAGTTGCCACCAGTGTGAAACATCACAGTCACTAACAAAGGCATTGAGTTCATTGGTGGCCTTTTTCTTTTCCTCCATAAATGAAGCATATCTCTCAGCTTCACAAAATTTCAATCTAGCAGCCTTTGACAGCTATGAAATTCAAAAAGAAGTTTCTTTGAAAGCAAGCACAAAAGAAATTATTTTTTTATGTTCCGGTAACTTTAACGTGTTTAACTTGTATTCTTATACAAGTTAGGTATTATGAAATGTGTTTTCTTAAACAGATTTCTCCAATATTTCATGATACGTTTCTTATCTAATTATATGACATTTGATCCACAGGAAAATATTCGGTTTTAATTTCATATATATTCTATTCAGCCCAGAAATTAATCTTTCACGCAAAAAGTAAAGGAACATAAATTAAAGCAACCGGCCATGGCATATGCTTATAATATTGATCAAAAAAAACTTGACAAATAAACATGCTGTCGACTTCTCAAATGTGAATTACTTAACATTATATTTATACGGAAAACAATAGTTGACAACTACGAGTTACCTGATTTAATCAGATACAACAAAGTATTCGGTACACAGAATTGCTTATTTAAAAATGGTCTGACATACTCGTTATGGTGTTTTATCAGTTGAGTAAGATTAAACGCTAAACTGCATGCTAGAAGATTTCCTGTTTATTTTTTTGACGCCTTATGAGAGTCAGGTTAACGTTTCTGCAAATACTTATCAGATGCTCTAATGAACCTAACTTCCACACTGAATGTATGCATAATATAACCTGAATGACCGTTTTACTTATAATGATCGTTTGTTTTAATAATAACACTTGTATATAATGGCAAGTTTAATTTAAATGGCAGTTAGAATTAAGAGGAGGCTAACAATTTCACCGTTGAGGGAAATACAGAGTGGATATGAGCATAGAAAAAGTATTTAAAGGACTGCATGACGAATCAGAAGGTTGCGTGTTCATTATAAGGGTTACTTTTGTTCAAACTTCACTTCAGCAATATGAGAGATATATTTATGTAATATTTCTTGCCAACGCTTTCAGTTATTTACCTTATATTTTTCTTATTTATAATGGTGAGCACATAGTATTTAATGAATTCCTTACGTTGAGCAAATGATAGTCATTTGATGGGTTTCAGACCTTAAGCCTTACTTACTTATTCGACAATTTAGTACATATCTTTGGAAACTTATGGCTAACGTTTGCACAAATTCAAGGATTCAAACACTGCTTTATCATTTTCTATGCATAGCAGCTTACTTTAAAAAAATCAGTTGTATACTCTGATGAGGGTTGTATTAAAAGAGCATTTTTAATAACGTGCTATAGAATGATTTTTTTATACCCGTTATAAAAATGCTTAAATTTAAATTCAAGCAGTAAATGTTTTTATCTTTAAACTGAGTAAAAAAGGTGAATCTACGTACCTGTTGAGCATGCTGTTTATCAGCCTTTTGACTCTGTTGATAAATGCGTGCGAAAATTTGAAACGATAACGGGAACAGGCAGAGCTATAACCAGTACACCGGACAGTGAGCAAATCCCGCCAAATATCTTGCCGATTGGCGTTGTAGGGACAATATCGCCGTACCTTAAAATAAACAGGAGATATATTAATCTGAATGACATTACGCCTTACTACGTGAAATTTAGCGTTTCAGTTTAAACAGCTGCTTCAAGTTTTGAAATGCTATAAATTGGCATAAGAAAAAATGAAAAAATATGCGTTCTCCTTAACGTTATTTATGTTCTTTCACCAATGAGAACCTAGGATCAAATTTGGGTTGCTCCTCTCTTCAACGAACAAAATTACTCGCAACCCACCAAACAACGAACAATCAATAACTTAAAAACTTTTTTTCCCGGCTACCGTTAATTTAAACTTCTACTAAAGGATGAGTGAAGGAAAGGTTACCGTAGACAAATCATTACAAGAGGTATGACATTCCTCAGCAAGCAATACGTCTTTTGAGAGAAGATTCGTTTGTATTTGAAGGTGGGTTCAAAACTGGAACAGACATTAAGGTGGCCTGTAACATTTTTATCATTGATATCAGGTAAAAATGCGATGCAGGATTTTAACGGGCTTAACCGCAACTCAATTTTGGCCATATGACTTAAGGTAAGCCAAACATTTCTGAAACAAAGTGGCTCATCATAATATCTAACCTCAACTAGATAAGAGCATTCATTTTAAAATTTAAGCAGACATTGCAGATGAGGAACATTGCCGGCACTGAAAAGGGAGACTGTGAAGGCCATTTTTGCCTCATTTACTGTCCTAAGCCAGGCATAGCCACAACCAGGTGGTGCACCATCCGAGGCTCGAACGCAGACCTTTTGATTAAAGTCTAACGTTCGAACGATTGAGCCACAAATACTTGTCATTTCAAACACTTAAGCTAGTGTATGAACCCCAAGACAGAATAGGACGCTTGAGTTCAGTGAGCGATCAGTGAGCATTTGTCAACGACTGTCAGTATTCTCGATCAAAGCCAGCAAGATAACGAACACGTGGCTCAATAGTTAGAGCGTTAGCCATTTAATCAACAGGTCACCGGATTGAGCCTCAGGTGGTGCAGTACCTTGGGTTGTGACTAATAGATGACGGATACTGAGCTAGAAATAACAATTTCAGTCTCCACTTTCTTCGCCGTAAATGGTTATCTGTCTCTGATATTAGCCGCTGTGTGGCTGCTGGCGGGACTCAAGAGAGAAACCAAAAGCAGAGCTGGGCTAGTGAGGTCCAAAAGCGATTGGTGAGCGTTCATCAGCCAATTGCAGAATTTTTTGAAACTGGGCATCAAAAGAAAATAATTATTAAGTAGATTTTAACTAGTTATAATCGCGGGGAAAACTTTAAAGCATTCTCATACTAGTTCGTGTGATGCTACATGTACTAGCTCTACTCTGTAGTAACACAATAGCAAGAGCTATATTGCCATCTTTACTTGAGCCATATAGTTTTCGGAAATTTTGCTGTCACTTTTAGAAGAAAGACAAAAATTGTCGCTTTTTATTTCCATGAAGTTCGGTCTAGTATAACTAAAAGTACATCACACCCCTTTTATATGAAGATAATTAAAAAGTTAAATGTAGAAATATTCGGCTTTAAATGAAAGAATATCAAAAAGATGATTTTGAATGTCAGTATATGTATCTTTTTCAGTTACAGAGAATGTGAACGTAACCCGTTTAGCCAATATAAAGCCATTGGTTTAAAATGCATTTTTTATTCGCTTGACGCATCTACCTAATAAAAAAATCAAAAGGATTAGGGCTTAATATTTTGGTTCTTTTCGCTACCTTGTCAAAAATAGTTTCACCGTAACTAAATTTGTTCTCACTCCTGGCATTATCCCTGAATTCACTGCGTAAATTGTTTCAATGCCTTATGAGAAATGGATGTCCAGTGGTGACGCGTATTTAAAAGGAGAACATCAAAGATAGAAACAAAATTATCTGAATTATGGTTGTAAACTTCCAGTCGTTTGTGGAGGGATTCAGGCTTCATCGTCTATCATTCCTCTTGGATACTCTCTTTATCGATAACAGTAGAAAAATAATTTAGTTAAAATTTACATCCGGAGTTTGATACCCATATAGTTCATTTTCAATGACAGCTGTTGTTTTTATGTCCATACTTTTCGGGGTTTAAGTAAGATATGTAATCAAACATTTATATTGAGTACATTTGAAATATCCAAATCGTTTTTGTGCCTCTGAGATCGATGAATTCTGAACAATTCATACAACTAGTCTTAAGATCGACTGGCATGTTGACATCCCCATAATTAGGTGCCTGTGATCTACTGTTGTATTAAAATTCCATAACTGTACATGTGTTGCCGGCAGAAACTTTAATATAGAAAGTGTCTGCACAAATGCGTGGCTCAGGACAGCCTTTAGTGTTATTACCTCCGTAAAAGAAAGTACTGGTTTAACCTCTTGTTCCCACTTTGGTGCTTAACGCAGATTGGCTGCAAGATATTTCAAAGCAAAACGCATCTGCATAAAATAGGCATTATTATAAAGAATAAAACTTTAAATATATTAAAGTTTTCAGAATAGAAGAATAAATATGAACTGAAAACTGTCATTGTTAATTAACTCTTCAAATTAGTCCTCGTTTGCCTTCAGAAAAGACGCTTGCAAAGCAATAAAACGCATGCATTATTTTTTCAACAATCCAGTTCGTCATGGCGTGCATACGCAAGTTGTTATCTGGAAGAACCACACGCATATTGGAAATTTTCTCAGTGAGATACAGCTGGCTCCATCCATGGCGTTTTAAATGTTTGTGGTTTACTTGCCAGCGTAAAATTGTGGGGTTCATTATTTTTGATCTGGATGAGTCTTGTCAACACTGCAAAGTTCGCAAGTACCATCCAACTGAACGTGAGCGCAGCTGGATAGCGACTTGCTTATGTTCCTAACATTCCGATCTTACGTATTTTACGACCATTAAGTTCAAAATTGAAGTAACTAGGGTAGAAAATGACGTTCGGTTAGCACTGAGAATCCCTTCAGGCAAGCATATTAAGCTTCTAAATGGCACTTGTTTGTAAGTGGACGCGAACAAAAAGCTAATAAAACGGACTTGACAAGCTAAGATGCAGACATTAGATGCTCCACTTTTGATTCTACAAAATCTACGTTCAAATTGTAGCAAATAATTTCTTTAAATAGATCCTTACTTAAATTTATTTCAATTTTGAATTATTATATGCAAGCCATTCCAAGAAACCTTTGATACCTACAATTTATTTATTTGTCCAACCTCATTATAGTCTCCGGTTATGACAGACAGAGGTGGATGGAGCATAGATATTCCTCAACGTGACGTTTTTAGTTAATCATCTGATGAAAATGTTCCGCACAACAAAATCAACCAACAAATTTCAATAATAGTTGTGTATCTCATGTCGCCCTGACATGCTTTTTCGAGGGCTTAATTGGCTTAAGTAATTCGATCGATTTCCTCTGAATGGGATTTAATAGTGGATGGTCAAACCAAAAAGAAAAAAATCTCCTGGTAATATTTTTTGTTCTTTATTAAATGTAGTAGTCAGAGTAACCCTACTTGCGACCATAGGTCAACGTTTAAATTTGGAGTTGTAGAACACCTTATACAACTTGGGGATTCATTGCAGTCACGTCCTTGCAAATGAACGCTACTGTTTGCTGATGTTCTTTGAAACAATCTAGAGGAAGTGCATAATCCGTAGGACACAACATGTGACGTATGATAGATTCATGACCAGTTGATTGCAAAAGAATTAAAATAGCTCTATGGTCCGGTGCTATCGTATCGGTATCAGTAGAGTAATCGAACTGGTTCTTGGAAATTTAAGCATAATACTGGCATAATAACCCCTCTGTAATGCATGCGGCAATGCGCTCAACTCCAGGGAGATTAGGTCATGGGTCACAGTAAGGCTCTGGTTTAAGATTTTGTTCAGGGTTGTGATTAGATTGCCGCTATACCTGAGGCTAGGGTTAAAAATAAGATTTTGGTAAGATTACTTTAGTGGTTAGCGCCAAAATACGAGAAAAGGTGCCTTTTCTGAAATTCATATAAAGTCCACGTGCATTGCTCGGGTGTGAACCTATTCTCCTGTGCCCACAAAACGGACCACGTTTTAGATTCGTTGGACCAACATGGGGGCCACACCAGGGCACGGCAGATGTTATTCAGGCTGCGCTCCCATAACAAATGCCAAACATGGGGAATGTGGTGGCACGCCTAGGATTGGCTAGGGCCTAGGGGGCATGGCCGCACCAGCCACCTGCGTCTTCTCACGCCTTCTGTCTTATTGATTCTGTCATGACACTGGGCTCAGATGGAGGAAGAGGGGAGAGTGTGGTAGATGAAGCGCAA
The DNA here is from genome assembly GCA_017591395.1 of Schistocephalus solidus. Classification (NCBI taxonomy): domain Eukaryota; kingdom Metazoa; phylum Platyhelminthes; class Cestoda; order Diphyllobothriidea; family Diphyllobothriidae; genus Schistocephalus; species Schistocephalus solidus. The sequence goes on from WEDG01004629.1 coordinate 173,612, forward strand.
GTCTATTATCAATTTAAACTAAATCACGCTAAATTCACCGTTCCTGAACCACACTTCGATAGAGCAAACGCTTCACATCGTTGGACTACGACGGTCAAACCTTCATCGTGTGACTGGGCATGCCCCTAAACGAGCCACGGGGTAGATGCGTTGGTCCAAAAAGGCGGGCTACATCAGGGCACGACAGGTGTTATTATGGTTACGCTCCCATAACCAATGCCGAAAATGGAGGATGTGGTTGCCTGCCTAGGATTGACTAGGGCCTAGGGGCCACGGCCGTGCCAGCCATCTGTGCCCTCTCCCATCTCGGGTCTTCTTGACTCTGTCTTGACACCGGACATTGGTGGGAGAGGGGGTGAGAGTGCGGAAGGTGTAACGCAAGTCTACTTTCACATTAAACTAAATCACTCGCAAGTCACCGTCCCTGCACCACCCTTCCGTTGAGCATATGGGGAACTTCGTCGTAATCGAAGGTCGCACCGATTCTCCTGTCCTATATATATACACCCTGTATGTCAGGTTTACCACATATCAATGTTCTGTGTGGTGCAATTTTAAATACTGCTGTGAAACAGGATATTAGGGTGGCATGGTGACGTATAAACATCGATGACAGACATGCAACGAAAATAAAACATTGTTTTTTAAGGTATTAAACTCACAGGATATACATAATTTCTCATCTAGCCATGCGGATTGTATCTTACTGAAATGAATGCATGTAGACGTGGCCACTAGTTTGTCTTACCCGCTTAATTTCCTTGGACGTTAGTGCATTCAGGTGGAGTACATCATTTGGAACAAACATTCCTAGCCACGGCCAGAAGGTTGATTTGAATCTTTGGCCTGTAATCCCTCGGCCCAAAATATTTGACTGGACATATTCTTTAGAGTTTTCACCCACAATACTTATTGATCGCAATCAAGAGCCCTAATAAAATGGATTTATTGTGTGAACCGTTTTATGCAAACGGCTGCAGACTGGCATTCTGTAAATCAGGGCACATTTTGTGGTTTCTATGTCTTGTCTCCCTGCTACCTACGGCGGTTTGCTAACTAGTATTCAGATGACTACGAGTGCCAAAACAACTGTCTCATATTTAGAGATTTTTCTAATTTGTTTCGAATCCTCTTTCTAACATGGAAAAAGACATAAAGCAGGCATGGTATTGATTAGATACTTTTTGTTAGATAACTCTTTCTACCGCAATCTGTCTTCCATCATAACCTCAAATTTAAAGAGTTATCTACCATAACCTACTCATTAAACTAAGAAGTTATTAAAAGTATAAACAGCATCAGCTTAAACCTAATGATTACCATGCTGAGGTGTTTTGTTCCCCAATAAATATCGATGCTTTCATTGTCGTTGAATCACATTCTGCCTAAAATCATTGATATATAATACTTTTAGAAACGTGATCCTGTCTTTAATACCCTTCTTCGCACAATCTTTTGTTTTCGATAGAGCTGAGTCCAAAGCACTTTTAACCATAGTAATGCAATAAGGTTATTTGTTTTTCGGTATCATAACAAGCCATTATAAAAGTTATTTTCGTTTGCATTTTTGTAAAAACGTCTTTCAAGGAAAATGAATGCAAATCTTTTTTCAATTGCAGTCAAGGAATTAGCAGACTACATCGGGGCTCACGTTAGTTCTTTATTTTTTTCATATTGACTGGCCACTTAGATGCATTTGTAATGCTATTATTTTACAACCCAAAATTAAAATAACATCAGTGAAACGTTTGTAAAATCTAAGAGGACATATTATCTGAATTAGACGCCTTCCTTAAAGATTGTGTCCTCTAATGAAGTGGTAAATTATTTGACATTTATTTCTCTCTGTTCACCCAGAGCGGTATTCTTCGTTCAAAAAACATTCTTCAATTTGGAATGCAAATAAAGTCCGTTTTTTGATTATGCTCACAAGCACACTTTAAATGGCAGAAAACCCTATAAAAGGATGTTGCAAACATTTGAAATGACCACCGCGTCTTTTAAAAAATGGGCAGATTAGCTATGATATTCTGTTTTTTACAAATTTTCGTTAAATGGATAAAGGGCACCTTTGTGTTGCTTGTCAGAGCCTACATGATCCGGAATTTTCCCCATAAAAACACCTTTCTTTGGCTTTCAGGGGACAGCTGGCACGGACAGCTAACCAAACAATTAATCACATTTAATGAGGCAATTGTTGAAAGCAAGGGAGTGAGGAAATGATTTTATTGTTGTTGTTATGTCTGCTGCTGCAGATTGAGGCAACCTTCTTTTTCTCACTGTGTACTAAGACAAGATTTTTGCTTAACCTTACCTTTGATTGCAACCTGAAAATTTCGATCTGAAACTTACATAAGTTGACTGTTGGCAGAATGGAAGATGCAGTCCATTTTATGGCTGCAAAAGTTAACGCTCTCAAAGAGCATATTGCGTGTCAGTGCTCTTCTGACGTTCTGGATGCTGTTACTAGTACCAAATCATTCTTAAATGAGCATAGGCTTAGGGCCGCTACCTATAGCTCATGGGTTTCCGCAAAATACAAGTCCGAATACAAGGCCTTGGGAGGACGTTTAAATAGTTCACATTATCTAAGGTTTTTGTGGGCTTCTAGCATATAAAACTCACAAAATACTAAACTTGAGATTCCTTAAACCCAAACTTTGTAATGACCGAGTATTTCGTTGTAGGTGCTTTTGGTTGCATTTACATTTGCCAATATCCGACGAAGTTAATTGTGTGGACTTTCTCGAAATCGGTGGTGTAATAGCAATTATCAATTTCAGGCTGCTTTTTAAAAGACCTTTAAAAAACATCTCAGTTTCCATACCCAGGTAATGCTTATGATTGACGTTTCGGCTTCACTATTAAAATTACACATGAACTTCTTTTGTTTTCTATCAGCAACAGGTTAATTCTGGCTTCTTTCATGGGCTTCATATGGACCATATTCTAAGGTAGTTGTTGAAGAAAACATTCCAACTTTGACACTTTGGTAAAGGAAAAAACGCTCTATAGGAATCCCAATCTTCCGTCCATCTGCGCTTCATGTTTTCTTTTTCGAAAAATCGAAAAAGGTATTAAATATCTAGGGAAGATTTGGGTGTCTTTCTAACGTTTTGTATGGTTAATTGTGAGAATATATCTGGAAACCTCTGTCGTTCTGTCTGAAAACCAGAACCCTATGTTCCGCTTATCTAGGTGGTTTTGGCAAAAGTTGTGAAAATGTTATGTCTTAACCTTACACCACTGCTTTATTCTGCAGTTTCTTGTGGAAAAATTATAAATGCAACTCTTTAGCTGGCTTTCCCTTTAAAGTATAAACAACTCAGTCATTAATCCTAGCTTATCTCCTTTAAATCAACCTCCGTTTAAAAATAAGAGAAGAGCAGATCGATGTCTATCAAGATTAAAGCAGTTTTAAAATCTATTGGACGTTTCTGTTCTTGGATTTTCTAAAACGAGATGGGAAGTTAATGCATTGTAGACATGTAAGGCAGCATCTTTCTGAAAAATAAGATTCAATTAATCCTCGTATTGATTATTTAAAACTTTCAACATTTGACTACGTAAGCAATTTCTAATTAAGTGAAGGAAAACACAATTCCTCCTTCGACAGGTGAATTAACAAACGAGGTTAAATTAAAGTATCTTTCCTGAACCAATCTTCTTTTAAAGGTCCAGCGGATTGCCTCCTTACATGTAAAAAGCGAAATAGATTAACCACATTATGTTTATTAGGTGTCTGACGTTTCGGGTAGTTGTTTAATCTATCAATCTCCAGAGACTGGAGACTCATACTCACTGCTCTCATGATCTCTCACTCTTAGCATCGTGCCTGTCGGACCGCCTGTTTGGCTGCGTCGGACCCGCATCCCACCGTAGCCTACGTCACCATCGCCGTCCACACTAACAGGCTGTGTTTAAGTCGGCCAGCCCTCCATTATGGCTTGTTCTACCCCATTCTCGTGGGTCGCAGAGATGATTGGCGGCTCAAATTGTTCTACGCCCCGGCATTCTCCTGTCAATAGGGTTCTTATAACCAGATAGAGGGCAGGTAAATTAATTTGGCGGTTGACTGAACGGTCGGTGGATATCCAGGCTTCTTATATTTGCGTTGACGTGTAATCCTCGCCTCGGTCTACGATTTCAACAGCATCGAAGTTAAAGACGTGACCCAACTGCTCGGCATGGGTTGCCACCTTTTGACTTTTGATCATACCTTTGTACAGTCAATTGCTGCTCGTGCATTTACGTTTACTGCTGTGCTCAGTTTCTCCAACATAGTTACACATTCCCGAAGCCACACGGCTGACTGTTCCTGCTTAGGTATAGGTCTTTTAGCCGCATCACTTGTTCACGGATTGTTTAGGTACATCTGTAGGAAACTCCAACGGTAACGGTGCCTTGTATGGTCACATAAACGGGACACGGTAAAAGGAACTGCCCACAATGCATATGGCTTCGGGGCTATTTCGAAGGAACTTATGCTTGTGATTAAGGTTCGGGTTACAGTTAAGTTGTGGTTTAGGTTTACTTTTGAGTTGAATGTCAGAGTTATGGTTAGGTTCACAATTAGACTAAATACGGAGGTTATTTTCATTTTAAACTGCAGTGTTCGGGTTAAGGAGTAGAGCTAGGTTTACCATTAGGTTTGCAGTTTAGTTATATGTTGGGGCTATTTTTAGCGCTAAAACACAGGTATATTTACCCTCTCTGAAATTTACCCAAGGGCCACCTATTTTAAGGGGGGCAAGGTTACTCCTATTCGCGTGTCCTACTCAGGCGGCCATACGTCATAGACGCTTGTAGACCACTCCTCACGCGGATGGCTGGACACGTGGCAGCAGAAGAGAGGAAGGACGTTAGCTTTCAGGGTGTAGCTTATGTGAAAGATCCGTGCAAACCATTAAGCGTGACGAGGTCAACATTTTCCCAAAGTCGGACACTCGAGTGAGCCGTAAACAGTTAGGATTAGGGTTCTGGTTCCTCGGACGAGAGTAGATAAATAATATAAATGACCTCCTGGCTCCATATTCTAGGCTTAGACTTCACATAAGTGAAATAAGAATCTATGCGTGGATGATGCGGTCGATCAACAATTCCAGTGACAGTGAGCCAAATTACTGAGTAATCATCATACTAAGAATCGACAACGGTACTGGCATTTTGACGACAAATAAACATACGCAACCTCATGAGTGATCATCACGTTGTAGATTACCGCTAGTGATGAACAAGAAATCTAATAACTGGAGTAGGTTGATTGCATGGTAACCGCTTCTTCAAAAAAGCACACTCCTGGGGCTTTCATCTCCCTAATCTGTAACTGTCTGCTTATTGGTTCGAGCAAGAAATCGCAATACCGGGCCATCGATCGCAAATCCTTCTTCTGAACTGCTTCCCTGAACACCTATATCTGCTTTCGTTGAAAATAAAGCAAAGCTTTCAGGCAATGTGTACTTTTCCTACACAATAAAAATGAAACGAGCACAATTTTATGTTTAGAAACCGACAAAAAGTGAAAATAACTAGGCAGCTAAAATGCTCATTTTATGAAAATGAACCATAATTATTGCATTTGGCAAATTATAAATAGGTTGAGCATCCACAGAAGACTTTTAAGCGTAACCATGTAGAGCAGCAAAATGTGTTCTTATGTGTAAGACAAGTCAGAGATAATCAGATTTGCAGATTTTAAAGTTTAAAACATGCATCTATTCAGTAAGTATCCTAAAACCTAGAGCAGTAGTGGGAATTCATATGTGTTTTAATGAGGATTAAGCCCTTGAACACTGTACGCTAGAGTAACTTATCTTTTTTAATTTCATTCAAAGTGGTAAATCAGTGATTTTTATCACGAGAGGAAATGCAACTAAACTCACACGAGCTGTTTTCTGTATTTTCTATTTTTTGAAAATTGATTTTTCGTCTGTAAGGTGGCCCTTTGTACATTGGAATCATTGATAAAGACCAGGGCAGCTTCTGACTTTTAGAACAAGATTATTGAAAGAGGTGTTTCAAAATCTAATAGGAGTATAAACTTCTGCATTAAACTTTAAAATCATGAATTGTTTTGTTGTTGATGAACTGCCTCAACAGGTTATATATGCGGACAAGCAAGTGCATTTTATTCGATTCGGTGGATTCTAATTTGTTTCATATACAACGGCCGCAGTAGAATCAAATCTTTTAGACTTAATACTGTCGACTTCTGAAAAGTGAGCGTTAGCAGTGGGAGGACGCAGCTACATTTGCAAGCAGTTTCGAGCATGATTGTCTTGGAAGATTTAAGTGCGCGAACGCGCCATTTACGCAATTGAATTTCGCTAACTGATTTTTTTCTGAGGTTCTGCATCATGATGTTTTGGTGAAATAGAAGTTGAGCTTTCCTGATGAAAATGTTTAATAGATTATGGGGGATTCAAATACCTGAAAAAGTATGAACTTTAAAAATCCCAATAGTTTTCAAATTCATGCAGTGAAAAATATAAACTATGCCAATATGGGCGAAAAACCAAAAATATTTTATGTGCCTCTAAAAGGCTTGTTTTACAGCACTAAATTCACCTATCAGTCCTTGGGATTTTAAAACCTTCGGAATGAATATATGATTTACTTTTACAAACTCAAAAATCCATTTCAAGAATTCTCCAAGTTTTTAGAGATCGCATTGTTAACCATAGCTTATTGAATGGACTTGACGCAGTTTTCAAAATATCTGATAGTACAAAAACTCTTATAACTTTCTTTTGGTGAACGTTATCAACATATATTGTGCTGTCACTGCTTTATAGCAAAACGCGTGTCACTTTGAGGGTTCACGATATAGATACCTCATTTCCGTCGCAGTTGCTGAACAGATAAGCCTAAAATTCCACTGCTCATAGAAGAAAATGAAGCTGACAGACGGAAAACATTTCGGTTTTTCTGTGGCTAACCTTTTCATTGTTAGGACTCTGAAATAAACAAAACCCTTTAAGCACTCGGCTTGATAGTTTGAACTATGCATAAATCCTCAGGGAGAATACTCACTAGAAACTGTGTTAATTATAGCTCCCATTATTGCTAGCACACTCTCTTTCCGTCGCGCAAGGCAACGCCAGAGCTGTAAATTCATTAATAATTGAAGCGCTAGTGAAGTAATTGAATCAGCTGCAGTTATCTTAAGCAAGATTAGATGAAGAGGAAGGATGGCGAGAAGAAGAAGAAAAAGAATAACAAAAGGGGAAGGGGTTGAAGAGGATGTAAGCCAAGGCTATGTGGGCACGATTTTTCGTCTTTGCTAAAGTTATTTGTCTTGCAATCGGACTTCCTCTAATGCAGCTGGTCCAGTGATTGATTTTTTTATTTTCAATTCATTAAACAATGTGTGTGGTAAAAATAGACGTCATTCCTCTTCCGTTCAGTTTGCTTTCTGGTGAGCGTGGTTATGAGGCGTACAAAAGCTGCTGACATTCAATGACAGTAAATGCTTCATTAATGTTTATGAAGGTTTTTGAAAATTCATTGTTGCGTGCACAGCTCACCGTTCTTAGCTGTGAATCTGTTGTCGTACACAATTGGACAAGTCAAAGCAACGAAGGAAACTGTCAGCTCTTAGCCCTCAGATTTCTAGTGCATGAATTCATTCTAGTAAGGATGTCTTGTATGGTTGCCAAAGCAGGACACAGGAAAAGCGAACACCCACAATCCATGTGGCTTTTTGCTAAATTATAAATAACTAATGTTAAGGATTAAGGTGAAAGTAACGGTAAGGTTTAAGTTTAACCTTAAGGTGAGAGTAGGGGTAAGGGTCATAATTAGGCTATGGGTTCCGATCATTATAGTGTTATCTGTAGGGAATAGGTTTAGGGTAAGACTACGGTGACAATTGAGTTGACCGTTTACTTTTTTGTAAGGGTCTGTTTTAGCGTCAAGACAAGGGCATATATAGTCTACCCGAAATGGCGGTTCCCATTCCCATATCATATTGAGGCGGACATACAAGACATCCCTACCTTCATTTTAAATATTCAATTGTCTGGTACTTCTGTCAAATTATTTTATATTAATTTAGATGTTTCCGTTGGAACCTCTCATGGTTTTTGAGCTGTACCCCCAAACAACTCCCATATATATTTTACGTTTGTGCATCGAAATGTTTTGTCTAAAGTACCACCAAATTGTTTATTTAATCTATGATTATCATCTTCATACGTTGAACGTGTCTAATCAAAAGGTTAAAGGTTGATACTGAATAACAACGTTCGCTTATAGCTGGGTTCGTCTGTTGGACTATGAATGATATATAGTTGACTTTGTAAGAATAAGAAGGTTTAAATCGGATATATGCAAGTATTCCTATTCACAAAAAAATATGAACGCATTCTGCAACGTTAAGGCACTTTCATGTCCACATGCTTGCTCCTCTTGCTGGTCTTCTAATCTTCCGTAAGGCTTTCAAAATTACCGCAAATTTCGCTACCATAGCCATCATATTCCCCAAACTAAACAGCAGTTTGATCATCGTGACGATGCAATACGCCATGAGCCCCTAGACATGATATGCACAGGGCGGTAACATTAGAAACAGAATAACAATGTCTACAAAGAAAATGAAATACTGTACTAGCCATGTCTGGTTCATTAATCGATATCAGCTAGTCATCATCAACCCTGAATTGTGTCCCACCCGAGGTTTACAACCATGATCTGTTGATCAGAAGTCCAACTGGCTCCATGTCTCGCTGGATAAATATGGGAATCTAATCATTTGTTGATGATCGCTCACCGATCGTTACTGAAACTCACTCGTCCCGTTCTGCCTTGGGGCTCATTCTTGAGCCACACCGACAGCGACACAGCGTCTAGTATTCGTTGATGCAGATTAAAAATGCCGACAAAGGCAAGGTAGCATGCTCATATATAAGATTATATTGATAACTGACTTGCGCACTACCTGTTAAACGCTATCCTGCCTCACTCTGATGCACAATTCAGCGCGAGCGACTGAAGATGGGCTCGAAGCGAGTAACGGACAAAGCTAAATAACCCGCTAACGCATGAAGCATATGATCTGCTTTACGCAATCTATACCATGTTTTCACGTAAAGGGACAACTCGGACTCCATCTGACTGCGGATTCAGTGGAGCTCGTATTCACAAAGAACCAATGAACTTGATTCTCCGTCCTTATAGAACTGAGTTTGCCGGACACCTGGCAGCGTTTCAGTTTGGGACCTTTAGCACATCGTTGTAGACTCAAGCGCACCAGATTTATTGTGATGACTGTGCGTGCACGGGATGTGGCGTACTGGTCCCTTTTCTCTCCCATGTGCCAATCCGATGCCGGGACCTGCAAATCATCTTATTTGGAAACTGGGTGCAGTAACTGGTGTGTTGGGAAGCCACATGCCTAGGTCTGCCACCTCATCTCTCGTGTTTGGCATTTGCTATCTGATGGGCGAGATCTGGGTAGCCTAGTTATCGCGTGTTATGTTGAAATCTAGCCCCCAGGTTTATCTGGCATCTCTGCAACACAGTTAATTGTGGAGAACGAACACAGTACACATGCACTACTAGACATAGTTTTTAAATAGGATAAGTCTGTATATGCCTGTGCATTCCTTTTTTAGCTCTTAAGCCTTGCATGGAACTATTTTAAAGGATTATATCCCGTATGAGACAAGTTGCCTGCCCAGAAATGTTTATCTAGGCATTATTTATCGTCAGGCACGAAACGTTCTTAGAACTCCTCCCATCCAGATGGTGGAAAAGGTTGACAGCGTGGAGGAAGAAAAGCACTCAAGAGAATGATTATTTTCAATTAACCTTCAGATGTTTTTATTATTGAATTTAACTGCATCCATATGATTCTATCATATCGACTCTAAAACCCTTCAGTAGACAGGCAAGATTTCACAAGTAACACTATTCCTATTTTTGATTGTTGCTTTTGTTGCAATTTACGTTTTTCTAGCGTTAAGCGATGAAACAGACCTGAAGATGTGTTGTTAGGTTAAATACTTATCATGCAGCGTTCACTTACTTTTCTATTCCAAAGACAAGATCTGCAACAAGGTAGAGACATTTAGGCCCACATAATTGCTACCTACTAGTCAAATCGAGTGTTTTGCGGATTGCAAAATGATCCAATTGGAAATATAACCGTCTCTTTATGTTAAAAACTAACCATTTATTCGTCCAGGCTGCCCACACTTACCCTTTAAATTTCCATAAATACCAGTCAAGAAAATTGTAATGTTTGTTTCGCAAATGCATGCATTTTACTTTATCTTAACGATGTGAGCTGAACCAGTAACAGACGTGCAGCTCTCTAGAAATGGATTATTTCCTGCGACACATTCCTTAGCCCGTTTTTTCGTGTCTCATGGGTCGGATGGATAAGTAACTGTCAACTGCACTGTGTGAGGAAAAAGGAAGCCAGCATACCACTTTTCCATACAAGATTTTTTCACAAACACAACATGAGGGAGTTAAACTAGTGACGGTGCAGACTGTTACCATGGTGTTTCACTTCTAGAGAACTGATAGATTCTACTTAAAGGGAAGAGGTTATGCTACTAGGAGACATAAAGCATTTTAGAAGTGCCATTTTGGCTGCCTGCTTCTAACAGTACGAACAAAATCAAAATTCGTTCATTTTAAGAACCCGGTATAATAGCATTATTTTAATTATGTTGTACGGCCTCCATTAAGATCTTTTGAGAGGCTTCAATACCCCAGAGTAACAAAAGCTCAGAAGATGAGTATTTAGCCAATTGTTTGCTAGAAATACTGGTGCCTTAATTCGTTGTTAAATTTTCAGCTGTCTGGCCACTGAGCTCTTCCGTCTGGCCACAAAACCTGGTCAAAGCAAATCCGTGCGGACTTCATCACCGATTGGCTAAGCCGACAATTGCCGCCACTACCATAAATAACCAACCACCGTTTGCGTTGTGAATGTTTCTGGTTCAGTTACTAGGTTCCTTAGGGATTATCGGCTCTTGTTCATAATATACGACCGTCAACTTTCTGGGCTTCTGCGAGTAATCCCACTATACTGACCTAAAGATAGGACATTTAGTTCCTAGTTTATGTTACGTTGGGAAATTTTTCGTCAGGATTAGTTCGGGCTTCAATTTCTCTTTAATTTGAATTTTTGTACAAACGTAAATTATGCTTCGGTTAATTTGGATCGGTACATTCTTCGACGCTATCTTATTACGACAACTAATTAAGATTTTTGACTTGGTGCTGAAACACCAGAAAAACAAATTTAGGCCTTTAAACTACAAAATTTTATTTAAAAGACTGCATACAATTTGGCGTAACCGAAACCAAACCTGACGGAACTTTATTTTGAATCCAACAACTTCCTTTCCGGTTGTAAAACTCACACTTTAAATTTCAGAAACATTTCTTTTATTTACTTTCAAGGACTTTGCGATGCACAATGTTCACAAAACTGTTCTTTTGATTTTAATTCTTAGATGAATTGCGTCCTCTTATGAAATACACATGGACGGATTGTGCGCTATCGTTTATAATCATTTGGTTGATGATCAAATATTTTCAAGGACCCACTTGCCTTTTAGTTAACCTATTATGCGTATATTAATGTATACCTTGCCATAATTTCTCAAAATGATCTAAAACTGCTTGGAAAAACACTTTCCAAAACTATTTGCAAACAATATGGATAATTTTCAGAGAGAGTGAATAGTCATGGTAAAATGGCCAAGGGGTGGTTAAAAGACAGAAGTTTTCTAAAAAATGACAGACATACTAGCAAATGGCAAAATCGGACTTCATCGTTTCCTAACATAAAAACATTACAGATGCCATTTGCAAAATGCACGAAAAGACCCAAAAATTAATTTATTCGTGCACACCGTCAGCTGATTAAGTAACATGCCAAAGAGATGTTCTTGCCAAACCCTGAATTTCTTTCGCATTTGTGTGAACTTACCTTTTTTCACGTACCTTTTACAAACATTTTTCAACCACACGTGAACTCAAGTTTATTGATAGTTTATCCCAGAAAAACAAGATGTCATTTATAGTTTCGCTATCTAAATACCAGCGCGTTTCCCATGATTTAAACTCTCAAAGAAGGTAAGTGACTCTTAAAATGTAAACTCAGTAACCTAGACATCTTCGTCGGCTCCAACTGAACACTTCGTTCAAGAAATTTCCAGGACATTAAATGAAGACATGGTGAATACAAAGGTGTTTACTTTAGGTGGCTATTTTGATGTTTGCCTTCCTTAGACTGTGACGCAATTTTACTTAAATAAAATATCCTCTAACAAGAAACTACTTTTGTAGACACAAATATTAGTTACTTCGCATATTCATTTAAACCTACAGGTCAACAATACTGATGTGCAAATATTGCCATTCCCTACAACTATTTTTGGTTAATTTTATTGAGTATTGGATAAAGGAAACGGGTCGTGCAATGCGCCGATGATCTTTTTTCGATATATTATTTTGTGAGTTACTGTAACATATCTCCTCATACACGCAAAATACGCCTCACCTAGCTCCACTACAGACTGGAAAATGGCATATACTGTTCCCACCTGCTAAACCTTATTCCAATGAAAGGACTCTCAAGAGGCATATGGAGGAATTAAGCTAAAAATGAATCTGGCATATGCCTCATGGGACTACGTGAATTCCTTGTATATTTAATTCAAGAACAGAAATTTCTTACACCCCAAAACATGGATTTTTATACTTCTTTAAAACCTGTTTTCTTAGTTGACTCACCATTGGACGGAGGCCTGAAATTTGTAGCAAAATGCAACTAAATGATCGCTCTCAGTCCAATATACTTTTCAAATTCTTTGAGTAATTGTATTTCTAAACTGCCTTGAAAAAATATTTTAGCTCAGCATTACCATAGTTTTGTTTAAAACGGTTATCAATCCAGTATTTTATTAGATTAAACAACAAATCACATTTTCTAGAGTATTCGTGTAACTTATTGTACATGGTTTTCACCTATCGCAAACTGCGGAAACTCTTTCAATAAAAATGAAGACGTTTTCAAAGAATATTCCCCAAAGGTTATTTGATTCCCAGAAACACTTACTAAATATGGCTTTAAGAAATGTAAGACTGAAAGGAAAACTCCACTAACTTAAGAAAAGTGATTGATTTTGTTAAATCAAAGATGCTCTCAAAATGCCTTATGTGGAGTTATAGTCATCTTTTTATATTTTAATGATTAATAAAGCAGCCATGGTTTTTTGGATATTGTTAAGCATACTCATGAGTCTACCTTCGCTTAAATGTTCCGCTTTGCCGCTGTACAAAAACTGAGCGCTAAAACTGCATTATTTACATGCTGTGAAAATAACTTTCTATTCCTTCTAAGTATTCATAGCTCTTGCAATGTGTCCTGCCTATTATCCTTCACCATGTAATAAAAGATTTTTATCGCTTTCGTAAAAACAATGTGACATTTAACGGAAAGCTTTCTAATGAAACTGTATAATTTGTTAAGTGAACCAATAATACACATAGAAAAGGAAATCAAAATTGTGCACTCCACAAGTTGCAGAAAGAAAACATTACTCTGCAGATTGGAGCTACAACTGACTTGAATAACACGATAATTCTTTGCTTTCTAACTTTGGTATTAATACTGTATTGATTTGAGCAAAATGCAGATCAAATTGTATATATTTTAGTTCTTTTTGGTTAGCAGCGTATATCTGGTCTCTTTTGAAATCTGACGAAATTTAACCGAACATAAGATATGTTTATTTGATGAGAAAGAATAACTAAGGTGTGGCCACGATACAGAATCGAAAAAAGATACCTTTTTTCAGGCCAACTCTAAAAAACGCACCTTCCTCCCGTCGTTTGTGAAAGTGATTTCTTAATAAGGGGCTTTTCCATTTATTTCCCCTTACTGTAAACATTCAAAAATAGCTCATATAATAGAGGCAAAAATACGTTTTCCTTTATTCTTTGGAAGTAAGTTATATTTTTGCTCCTATTTTTCACTGAAAGAGAGGGTTTCACTGATTTCAATAAGTGTTTCGATTGTTGCCCAAGATCTGACTGCACTTGGGCTTGCGGTTTCCAAACTTTATTTGTATAAAATAGATAATGCATTTCTGTAAGTTATACAGACAATAAAATCTTGCAATGGCTGTAGACCCTTTTGTTCACTTTATAGAGAGCACTAATAGATGGTTTGATACTAGTTAAGTGGCCATTTCATGCTTTTAAAGGTGATAATCAACATCTTTGTAAAATAATTGACCTTTTTCACCAGAGGTCGAAGGTTAAGAAGGCATACTTATCTAGCAGAGGAATATAAGAAAGGGTATTGCATGCGCTATCTTTCTAAAATACTTTGATTTTTATAAATACCTTGAAAACCAAGTAAATTTTTCATGATATATATGTGCTCATGGTTTATTGAACTTCGTTTCTCCAGGTGACTGATAACATTCTTATTCAAAGGTGAATATCCTGGTGAAACTGAAAAATTTGCTTATTATTTGCATGAATATCAGTATAACAACCTAACGTAGGAAAATATTTTCAGTCAAGAGTATATTCAAGAATTTCGGTTAGCTTTTTATCAGATATGTCCGTTGCAGAGCGCATACATAGAAACTTCACATCATATTGTTGACGGAAGATCAAATTTGTTTGTTTTCTGCTGCTTTCGGTTTAGTAAAGGGTCAGTTTCGCAATGTGGAAGTTCTCCTTTAACTACATAAAGGTATTATATTCGTTAGATTTCAACTTTGCTTGCTGTTTGCTGCGATATATAAATATTTTTTGATTGTTTGAACTTTTCAAGCGCATGCATTTTAAATGTCCACATACGTTATCAGAAGTTATTATTTCTTTTTATTTTCCATTATTCATTTGTGTAAGTTTAAGTTTACTTGAATCACATATTTCCGGCTAATCCTAAAATTCCTCATTTATGAAGTGATTAATGACAATTTTCTCTGACGTCTGCCACTACGTTAAGCCATATGCTCAACTCTTTTCAACCAAAAAACTTGTTCGGTTATTTCGCAGCTTCTCACCCAAAATTATGTTAACATAGTATCTGTGTCAACTAAATGTAACCAATATTTAATTTGACGAGCTACAAAGCATAATAAAGATTCGATTATTATTCACAGATCCAAAAAGCCATTTAAACAGCTAAATAAAAAACCTTGCTCAATAAATGTTTATTTCACATGTCTGAAATTTCGACAGACATTCATTAATCTCTTCCAAAATGGCTGGTCTGAAACATTCAATTTATTTGAATTTGGGTTCAACATCCTGCTATAGTTTTGTGACTTAAAATATGTATGGACAAGGACTTGAAGTAGCAGTAGAGCTGTGTGCCGCCTTCGTCGTATGTAAAGGTATCATTTACATATTTTGCAAAGTTAGAAATACTAAGAAAATCAAGACACCCTTAAATTTAACTCTCATCATTGTGACACATCTAAAAGTATATTGAACCCAAAATCTTGAAAGAACTTACTTATTGCACATGCAGATAAGTTCTCAAACAATTGGTACCTGGGGTAATTTCTGAGATTAACGCAGGAATCTTCTTATGTATATTTGAGTTTAATGCAAGTCTAGAGGTTTTCTCCATTTTAAATATTTAAGCCTTTTCGCTTAAAAATTTCATCATAAATAGTGTCAAGTTTAAGGCTTTTTGATTGAGTTGAACACCAGGATTTTGATTGCTAATTGCACAGATCAAACATCGCGATGTGCAACTAAATTATAGACTAAATGACGATTCTCACAAAGACAAAGAAGGCCATCCAAGAGGGATAAGAGGTTTGAATGGAAATATAACTATGGTACATGCGCACCCATAGGTCAGTGACAGGGCTCAGTTGTCCCATCGTGCTTTGGGGCTCGCACTCCACCCCGCCGGCAGCCACAGAATGGCAAGCATAGGTATAAGACATAAAGCTTACAGACAAAGAAGACTGGGATGGCCATATCTGGCTAAAAAGCGGTCATCTGTCAGCCACATATCATCCAAGGTGTTGCAAAACCTGAATCCCGAATCCGCAATCTATTGGTTAAATGTCCAACGCCCCAACCATTCGGCCACGGGCTCATTTTCCTGCTGCTTTTATTCCCCATTGTCTTTGTCAGTATCGCCATTCTGCCTATGATACCGAAGCTGCTAAGCGGCATCTGCAGCGGCTCAAGATCGATCCTCTGGGTAAAACGTGACGGAAGATTTCCGAAAAGCGATCGGTGAAAGGCTCACTACCACTTGTAATATGCTTCAAGCTTGCTATGTTTCATAGTAAAATTTAAACTGGGCATCTTGTTACACCCATTTAAAATGTCCTTATAAATACAACTGTTTTCTTGCTATATCGAACGGCATTTGCAGTGAGAGACCGATCAATGCAATGCGTTTAAAATAAAGAGGAATTAGTTAAGTGGGTTGTAATGTTTGCAGTTGTACAGCCTAAGGCGAAGATACTGCGTACAGGGCAGGATGCCGACTTTTGAAGGCACACCTACTTGTTCATCTGTAAGAAACTGTTATTGTTAAAATGACTTTTTATTCAGTATGCATTTTGTTTCTATTGATTTGCTCTGTCCTTATAAATTTAAATATATCTTATAGAAACTGTAGCAAACGTATTTGTTTTTGTAGTCATTTTTTAGAAATGTACCTTTTTATCAAAATTTAAACTTGCAGGAAGGGCATATTTCGGTCATTAAAAGGGTTCCAAATTTCAGAAAACTTTGCGTCCAATCAGACATAGCGTTTACGTTTAGGCTTGTGCGTCTTAAAAGCTTTTTTTGTTTTCTGGCTAAGGAAAATCATACATTTGTCTATGCCATTAAGAAGATACGTACACTTTTCATAAAGAATTGCTGGGGATTTAAACTACATTTTAAACTTCATGGGGGCATTCTTACAAGAATAAATATGAAGCCAATCGATAGGACATTTTGTGCTCTAAAAAACACATAGTTATGGACTTCGCATAACCGAAAGACAGCTTTACATCGATTATAAGATTTTGAGATGTAGTGATTAGTTTAATATGAGAACAAAAAAGTATTTTTGTATACGCTTCTTATAGGTAATTATTTAATTTATATGAACAGAGAATATTGATGCACAAAATGCAAACAATATATTTAGTCATTTTTTAAGCATTTAAGAATTTTTTTTAATGCTTTCGGTCACTTACTGTACAGAATGTTGGGGAAAACCTATGCTCTATCCAGTTATGTCTGGCATAACTGGAGTCCACAATGAACGTGCACATTCATAAATTGGGGCTATTGAATTGTCTTAAACGATCAAAATTAAGAATATTAAGTCTTTAACCAGGCAACAGAATGCCTTTGGGAAGCAGTAGGAAATCCCTTGAGACAACCATAATTTGTCAATTTACTGCATTTTATTTTAAGTGGACTCAAAAGAAAAGTTATTAAAACAGTGTTCAAAGCATCAGATGCACATGTAAGATAATTGTGTTTTTATTCTGCGAACCTTATGCTTAACTTGGGATAAATATTTTTAACTTGCTCGTAAAATTACATTTATTTTAATGTGGAATTATCTGTATGCAAGCTCTTTCAAGAATACTCGACAACGCAAATTTATTTAATATTTAAATGCATTACAGTCTCTGGTTATGTCAGACAGAGCTGAATAGAATATATGTTTTCCACAACATGACGTACAGTGAGTGAACAATTTCATGCAAAGTTTAACAAAATTATAAATGTGTTAAGGATTACGAAAGGTTTTTTAAGTGGGGTTGTAAAATAAATCATCGTAAATCTTAATGTGAGGATACTGTGGCCCTAATACCACTCTGACTTTTAAATGATGTGCTTTTTGGCTGCCTGCAAAAACCGTAATTGCAAAATTCGCTGCCTAAACAGTATGTTTTTTTCCTTTGGATTTTAACTACTCTTATAAATGCAAGTATTATTTATACGATGAATGCACAAGAAAATCCATTTTGTAACAGTTAAGTATTATTTTTTTAAGTGGTTTGCTGATAAAATACTATCGTTTGGTTTGTAAAAGTTTCTAATTATATGTTTGTGAAGATCAAAGAAGGTCTATTCGACTAGTTTTACATCCTGCCCCCAGGAAGTATAAAATGCAGTCAAAATCACCAACGGACTTTTATAAGAAAGAGACGTACCTTTGTAATAACATATTTAAATTTAGGGTTTTCCTTAGCCAGATAGCATACTGTTTGTAAACTGGAAAGCCTTAAACGTAAACGATACGGCAGATCAAACTCAAAAATATTCGGAATTTGGAAATCTTTTGATAAACTTTCATTTGGTATAAGGTATAAAAAAGCTAGCATGGTCTACAAAATGACAACTAGAACGAATAATTTCGCTTAAACGTTCTATAAAATATATATTTAAATTTATATGGGCATCGAAATTTTATAAATAAAATGCATGCAGCTTAAGTTGTCATTTTTACCAATTTATCTTTCTTGTAGGCGACCATGACGTTTTACATTTGAAAACCAGCATCTTATGGTGTTCGTAATATTCTTGCATTAGTATGTTGGGAAGTTCCTATTAGAGCCCCATTTACATAATCCTTCGTACTTGTAAACGCATCTAGAATTCTGGTTAAATTTGTAAGAGATCGGTCACTTTGTGCATACGTCGCCTGCCTACAAATTAACTGCTTGTGCGATTTAGACTCATTTTGTGTTTTTGACTGATTTTTTCAATGTTATATGATAATACGTAGTATTCTGCATTAGCAATTAATTTCTACTTTTATGTGAAAGATGGAGAAACGTTCATTTGTTTGATGTTTTAAATGGGAAAGCAAGAACACGAGACCACCATGTTCTTTGCGTGTTTTTTTTTCTAAGCACTCCATTCGTGTAATCCGACGTCTGATAACACGTAGACTCAGGAGCAGCCAAGGTATCAGGTGACTTTCCAACAGAGAGCAGTAAAAGAATATCGTGCTCCATTAAATCATAGCTAAATTAAATTATTTCTGATTTATTTCACTTTATTAGGATCTTGTGATTGCTA
This sequence comes from Schistocephalus solidus, assembly GCA_017591395.1. NCBI lineage: Eukaryota > Metazoa > Platyhelminthes > Cestoda > Diphyllobothriidea > Diphyllobothriidae > Schistocephalus > Schistocephalus solidus. The sequence continues at coordinate 192,656 of WEDG01004629.1, forward strand.
CATATTGTCTATAATATTAATCGTTTTATTTTCTCCCGGTTTATCCCACAGGCAAATGTTTTCATATTATATTTTGTAGTATCTAACTGAAAACATATACGTGACCTTCAAAGATAGCTGTGAAGCTAGAAGAAAGACGATTTCTCGAAAATAGCTTTTTTAAATTATTGTTTACTTTTATGAATTCAAAAGCATCATTGCAAGTTTTCCGTTCCTCGAAACAAAAAAGTGCAGTCCACCAAATTATGGTGTGGTAGAAATACAATATACATGCATGTATTTATTAAGGTAAGTTAAATATTCATGGTTAAATTAATGAAACACTTTCATTGTGCTGCAACCAGATTTTAACAGCAAATTTATTTGTTCAATTACTGAGAGAGATATTAAAACTATCATGTAAGCAAAAATGTAATAGGCCCCCAGAATCAAAAAAGTGATAAGATTCCTCGGTGGACTGTCATAAAGAGACTCGCCTTTTGAATTTACCAAACAGGTTGTCCGTGTCAAGTGCAATTATGCAAAATATTTCTGGAGCCTATGCTCGGATTACATATTGCTATATTGCTGTATGCGCTTTGCAAATAATTTGCCAGATAGTACGGCAGAAATACTGCATTAACATTTTCATGTAAAATACCATGTCTCCGTCTGGAACAGTGTTACCCTTATCATAAGCTATCTATATGGTCAGGTAATCTAGGCCGAAATTGGTTATAAATATATCTGTATTACCTTCTGCTCCAAATGTTTTGGGCAAAGGCTGTTTTCAGGACATCTAAGAGAAGATGAAGCAGCAAGGCCAACCAGCATATACAACTATTATGCAAAAATAAAAGGCACCTCCTTAGTAAGGTAGCTTCCTATAAAAAATGAGTTTTTCCTTATTTTGCTGGTCACTTTTAAGTAAAGTTTTTTTAAAATGAACTTGATAGAAATCCGCTCTTACTTATATTATAACGCAGACATCTGAATCTAGATGATCGCCGAGCTTAACTATATATATACATTTGCTATGTAAATTGTTTTGCAGTCCCGCTTACACTTTTCTATCTTTTCAATTTGAAAGACCAGAAGCACGTGATGCATTAAATAAATTTTTGATCAGATAGCAATGCAGAATTAAATGCGCCTAGCTGAAAACAGGACGATTTCAAAGAGGTTTCTAAAGAATTTTTATACAATCTCTTGCCTTAATGCAGAACTTAAATGAACCGATCGGTAATTAGTCACCTCCGTCAAAATTGTAATTGTTATCAATAGTATTCTTTTGCATTACATGTTTAACAAATTAATAAGCGTCTGGGGCAAACCTAAATCCATTTTCCGTCATATTTGAGTCTCAGGTTTAAGCTGCCCTATATGATATCTGAGATGATTCCTCTGGTTTTCAGCAGGCACCCACATTTTATAAAATTTCAAGAGAATTAAAACCGTGGCAAAATATGTATGTTTCGTAACATTCCACTGCACTGATGTCAACGACGTCAATTATTTTACGTAAAATGGAGGAACATCGTACATAATATTTGTTTTTTTATAGAGTTAATTCCACGGATCTTTTTAAAAGATGCAGTTTAATACTTTGTCAAAAATAAGTCTTGGAGTTTTGTTAGCCTGTTAATTAAATGTATCATGCCTGCGTAATTATTCAGAAATGCGTTCAATACGCTGACACCCCATACAGCTTCCATGTATATATTTAGTTAAATATACATCTTTGTACATCCACATAAAAAAATTGGAAAATAAGCATCTTTATAAGTATAATTCAAAGCAACAGATTATTTTGGAGTGTATTTGAAACGTTATTTAATACATTTCCAACGCTTGTTCCTTGGATTGTCGTCAGACTTGTGGAACGTCTACGAAAACGCACACTTACCACAAGTCTGACAATGACCTTGGGAAAACGGGACGAAAATTTACCTCATAAAATTTCATATTGTTTCCAAATAAATTCGTTCCTTCGAAATATATATATATATATATATATATATATATCACATATATTATACCGTACTTCCGACATAGGTACTAGCTAAAAGCCCAGACACGTGCTTTGCCGATGTTTTTGCTGCTGCGTGATGCAGCAACAAGGGGTTCGGCTCCTCAGTGGGTCCCCCAGCGTTCTCTCTCTTTCTCTCTCTATGTATATATATATATATATATATATATATATATATATATATATATATATATATGTATATATATGTATATATATATCACATATATTATACCGTACTTCCGACAAAGGTACTAGCTAAAAGCCCAGACACGTGCTTTGCCGATGTTTTTGCTGCTGCGTGATGCAGCAACAAGGGGTTCGGCTCCTCAGTGGGTCCCCCAGCGTTCTCTCTTTCTCTCTCATGTATATATATATATATATATATATATATATATATATATATATATATATATATATATATATTGATAGAAGCACAGATGCGTGTCCCCGGACATAAATGAGAAGAAAAGGCGATCTCCGGGACTAAAGGTGTATTGTCCTGACTTTTCAAAAGCATACAAGCTTCCATCGTCGGAGGTGAGTATCGTACCGTGTCTCACAGTATTTATAGGGGGTGATAGCCAATTTGTAACACAGGGTTGATTGTACGGGTTTACCTTAACGGTGTGCACTATAGGAGGACGGGGTGGGGGAGTCCTTAATTGTCTTTGGCGTTCTTTGCCGGCATACACACAGGAATCATCTCTGTAGCAACCGGGGTACAGAAGGGGGGAGGAGGAAATTGCTGTCAGTTGACATGTCTCTCGTTGAGGTGGGCGGCCATTGTCTGGGTCCGCATTGCCCTTATTGGTGCCCTGGGTCGATAGTCATGTTTGTGTCCTGAGTGCATGTCTCCTCATCTGTCGGGGAAGTAATTGTTGCGGCGGTGATCATGATTGCGCCTTCGTCGGTCCCGAATTGTTGCGTGGTTAGGTGCGCATCCATCCTAGGTTCTCCCGCGGTGGAATTTACGTTTGGCCTAATTCCGTGTTTGCTCTTACGTTCGATGAACTGCACCCGGAGGGCCTGCGTGGCTGACCCTGGCGGCGGAACATTGTGCAAACTCTGGGCACACGTTCGCCTCCCAAAACGCCGAAATCCTGGGTCGAGGAAATGACCGCGTAACCAGGGAAACAATTAAAGCCTGGCACACGGCGCCGGCGTCGATCAACCGTTGTGTCACCCTTCCGGCAGTCTACCAGGCCCTCCGGGCGCAGCTCATCGAACGTAAGAGCAAACACGGAATAAGGCGTAACGTGAATTCCACCATGGGAGAACCTAGGACGGATATGCACCTAACCACGCCACAATTCGGGGCCGACGAAGGCGCAATCATGATCACCGCCACATCAATTACTACTCCGACAGACGAGGAGACATGCACTCAAGACACAAACATGACTATTGACCCAGGGCGCCACTTAAGGTCAATGCGAACCCAGACAATGGCCACCCCCCTCAACGAGAGACATGTCAACTGACAGCAATTTCGTCCTCCCCCCCCTTCTTTACCCCGGTGGCTACAGAGATGATTCCGGTGTGTATGCCGGCAAAGAACGCCAAAGCCAATTAAGGACTCCCCCACCCTGTCCTCCTTTAGTGCACACTGTTAAGGTAAACTCGTACAATCAACCCTGTGTTACAAACTGGCTATCACCCCCTATAAATACTCTGAGACGCGGTACGATACTCACCTCCGACGATGGAAGCTTGTATGCTTTTGAAACGTCAGGACAATACACCTATAGTCTCTCATAACCGTTTAATTAAAATTCCATTATATATATTAAGACATTCAAACCTGTAAAAGGCATGCCTTAGTATCTTGCAAACAAATAGTTATGGAATTTACTAAATCTTACCCCAGAGTTGTCATAGTAACGATGGTATACCAAGCTGCGGCCGGAATGCTCGTAAACTGTGAAGCTTCGGATTTCTCTGCATAGTACATGATTGTTGCAAAGATAATAATGGCCATTGAAATGCTAAAGAGTAAGAATCCGAGTTCAGACGCACAGGATTTGAGTGTGTATCCAAGAATCCTTAGTCCTGCGCTGTGTCTTGAAAATTTAAATATTCGAAATACGCGGAAAACACGAAGAGTTGTGAATGCACCGGACACATTTGTGGACATAAATAAGCCAATGTAATACGGAAGAACTGCTGCAACATCAATGATTGACATGACGGATTTCATAAACTTCCAGCGGTTAGGAGCAGCGTAAAGTCGGGCCAGAAACTCCATAGTAAAGATAATGACGCAAGCCGTGTCCAAACAGAAAAAAGCACGTTCATATTGCAGTCCGCATGATATGCTTTGGCCAGTTTCGGGGGATACGGAGCAGGTAACAGTCTCTACTATATTCGCGAGAACAGACAGAGCAATGAAAAATCCTGTGACGTAATATAATACCTGTGCAAATACAGTGGCCCTTGGATTTTCGAAATCATGCCAGAGCCTTTCTCTTATGCTTAAAAATGTCATGTCTTCCTCCTCATCTTCTTTGATTATCACGTTTTTTTCACTATCTTCTTTTTTCTTTTCAGTAAATTCCTCAAAACAGCAAAATTCCAGTGTATCTGGCCGTATTCCGAAAAAATTGAGTTCGTCTTCGTAGACAGATACACATTCGTGTTTTGGAAAATGTAACCTTCCAGTTCTGTAGTAATTAAGTATATAACGAAAAATCTGCGGGTCTCTATCAAAGAAATATTCACCCGAATGACAATCATAAAAGTATTCTCTTTCAGGGGAACCAAGCAACGTTAACGGGTATTTGTCTAGCGTGGACTGCCAAGTTTCAAATCTTGTTCCGCTGACATTTATGCAGGTTTTCTTTTCAGTGTCTTTTTTCTCGAGGTGTTTTATATCTGGAAGTTGCCGCCTTGATAGTGGAATCCAGCCGAAAGCCGATGCACGAATTAAAGCCAACCAACCCTGCATGTTTCATTGCAAGTAATAAACATCTCATGAACTATCGTGCTTATTTAAATTCGCAAGCTTGACCTTGAAGATGGATTTTTAGTGAAAAAAAAAAGGTTTTTAAGACTTGTGTATTTGTTTTGTTTAGCGTTAGTACTTTTAAGTTTCATCTTGCAAGACAAGAGTTACAGCCCCTAATCAGACTTGCGAGTACGACCTAATTACTGCGTCCTCCAAGAAATCTGCGCATTCAACAGGCAGGACTGGTTGTGCGGATGTACGCTTTAGCTGCCAACCTACGGAATGCCATGACTGCAGATTTTGACGTGTTATTACTACAGGAAAGCTTTAAAAGAAACCTAACAGAATTATGTTGCAAAATGTGCTGGAAAAAGGAGAACTTAAAGATATTATTTGAGAATTCCTATCAATATTTACAGTCTTGTGGTCACCTTTGAATTATTCCAGGTCACGTGGTTTCTCCATTCAGTACGCCTAATTGTACCTTAATTCTAATGCCTTCGCTCTCTCTCTCAATAAATTGAACCGATCATGCAGGATAAATAGGATCCTCTTTTGCTAAATTCGTTCCGCCCACTAAACATGTATCCCTACTGTGTCTACCTATTCCTTGGTTATATTTTTCTTTTTTTCATTTTTGTTGCATTATATATGCTGGGCTCCTTTTTCCATGTGCGCCTGGTCCTTGCTTGTAACGTTCCATATGTCATTAACTAAGGCCTTGCTTTTGTTGCTCAGGCGGCCTCTTGAGTTTGTCTTCTCTCATCTTCTTTACAATAAAATTTACTGGATATGCCTGGGCGGTGACCGAATTTTATTCTAGTTATGTTAGGCTATATTATCCAGTGTTTTAGTACTCTTGGCTGGAATAAGCGCTTTTTTTGGCAGCTTCTTTCGTTCATCATCTCGAAGCGATATCTGAGCGTTCGATTATTTCATCGGTCTGCCCGCACAACTGTAACATGTTTCGCAGATGAAGCAAAGAAAATAAATTAAACTGATCAGTTTTAATGCAAACATTAACACCTTTTGCAGTCTTTACAAGAAGCCTGACCATATTTTAAATATGGCCTGAAAGTCCATCGTGATTGGCCCCTTCTGGCACCGTCTGGCCCCCTCTCAGCCCCCTCTACTGACGGGGCCATGCACTGGTAGGGGAGTCACAAGTTAGGCGTAAAGAATCGGTAACCTGGATTAAATGGTACGAAGATACGTCGATTTGCATGCCAAAGGAAGAAACGAAAATTCATAGTGGTGGCCATTGCACTGAAAGTGGTAAATCAAATTCAGAGTAGCAAGTAGATACATGTGCGTATATGTAAAAGTTTCGATGGGAAAGAAAATCCCTTCTTGGGAATTGGTGAAATCAGCTCTCTATAGGTTTATTGAAATTAAGGTAGTATTTTATTCTGAAATTATGTTTAGTGTCAGAAAGTTCAACTTATGGCTGCGATAGGAAAGAACGTTTATTAAGTTATGTCCATATTCGTTACTTTTATTTTATTTTATTTATTTATTGCCAGTTTACAGGCAAGGACAAAAAATATATACAGTAGAGTGTCAACCTGACAGTGTAAAAAACCCTGATTGTTGTTTCTGGTGTTTTCAGGAGAAAAAACTGCAGCTTATTGAGAAATTAAAGTTCAGGACAGGGAAGCGTTGACACAGGTGCCCAGTGAAGAACTTCTCCATTCAGTGTTATGGATCGGGTATTCTGCACCAGCAGGTATGTCGGCGAGCGGCTGTTCGCTGTCGACTAAGAAATAAGCCGATTGAGGTCTGCAGAGCCAGCAATATTGCCCTCAGAATGAAGTACGGCACTGGATTCAGAGTCCGCGAACGCCATCAGAACTGAAGAGAGCTTCGACAGAGGCAGCACCCAAAAGTTTTGGAAGGTGTACTTAATGTAGAAAACTAGAGAAAGATCGTGTTAACAAGCTACAGCTTTGCTGAATTTCGATACTTCTGGGTAGCTTATTCCAGATTTCTATAGCGTTTACCGAAACAAAAAACTGCCGGTATCTAATGGTGAGTGCCAAAGGAAGAAATAAAAATACATCTCGATAACTGGTGCGCCGAAAGTGGTCGAGCTGCCTCAGAAATGTAAGGGGGTTAAATGTACAATTGTTTAAAAGTTTAAACAGTTATAATAGTCCCTTTTGTAATCTGCGAAGCCACAGCGGGTCAAGGCTTGTAAGCTGATAGCTTTGTTGGTAGGACAGGTTTCGGTGTTCTGAATAGAAAACTCTTTTTGTTAAGAAGTGCTGGACTGATTCTATCTTCTTTCGTTCACTAGCCTGCAGAAGGCTAAATGGAAACGAACAGTATTCCAGACTAGGCTTGACAAATATTTTATACAGGCTGATTCCAATTTTGTCGGTTTTAAAATTTCTGAGAATAAACCCAGTGGTTTGGCATGCTTTCGAGACAATAAGGGCGCAGTGCTCTGACAGATTAAGAATACTAGAATATGATATGCTCAGATCCTTTATAACTTCGGGCACATTATGGTTGTGACCGTTTATGCTTAGGTGGGGCTGATAGTTGTCACCAATAACCATAATGGAGCACTGGTGCCAAGAAAGTGAAAGGTGCCATGTGCGACACCACTGAGCGAAGGCCTGATGATCCTTTTTTAAGAGCTCAAGCACGATGATGCGATCGACCGGTTTATATCGATAGGCAACTTTTAAATCGTCAGCGTACATAAAGGGCCTACCATACTGAAAACAATCAGGAACATTATTGACAAAGAGGCAAAATGAAACGGACCAAGCACGCTGCCCTGAATAACTCCGCTCCTCACATGCGTAAAGTTTGAGATAACATCAGAAATTTTCACATGTTTTGCGTGAGCATTCAAATAGGAATATATTAAGTTCAGAAGCTTGTTACCTATGCCGAAGAAGGCAAGTTTCAACAGTAGGAGATCGTGGTCAACACGATCAAAAGCCTTCGTGAAATCGAAGTAAACGGTGTAAATCGCAAAACCGCTGTCTCTAGATTGTAGCACATGATCAATGAAAGAGAGCTGGCAAGTGTCACAGGACCTTTTTTCGAGAAACCCATGCTAAGCTGCATTAAGTAGGTTATTCTCTGTTAGGTGATGCATCATCTTGTCTTTGGTCAAGTTCTCGAAGATCTTCGAGACTGCTGGCAGTGTATTTATTGGCCTTAAGTCGTCAAATGACGTAGGTCGGCGGTGTTTGGGAATAGGCAGTATGTGCGATACCTTCCATAAAATAGGGAAAGTTTTCAATTTTAAGAGTAAGATTAAATATTTTATACAGAAGGAACGGAAATATATCGTTTGCATCCGCCTTTAGAACGCTGACCGGGACGCCATCTGGTCCAGGACTGTAAGATTGACAAAAAAGCCGAATGGCTACGGTCACGTCCCAGAGGGTAAACGTAATGGTTTCGAGGACGTTTCCGGTCAAAACCTGGATGTTAGGAAAGGTAGTGACAGTATTTTTACTAAAAGTTCGTGACAGGAAAGCATTGAAGCAATCAACAGTCAACTTAGCGTCAGCTATATGATTTCCTAAGGCTACTCGAAGTACGTGGTGCTGCGTTTTTCTCTGCGCTTTTACTGTGATTGAAAAGAGCTTCGCAACATTTAACAAAGGGTTTTCGGCTAAAGTAACCTCATCAGCTTGTCGTTTTTCGTCAGACAGCGCCTTAGCCTCTTCAAAGATTTGTTGTATCAAGAGCAGGACGGAAGTGTCGTTTTGAAGATGAAAACGACGGGAGAGTCTACGCAGTCTACGGCGGAATAATAAAGGGAAGTAGACTTCATCCTTGACATTAATTAAATAAATAAATTGTATATTTAAGGCCCAGAGGGCCCCATTATTACTATTTGCTTGCGGGTACACACAGATAAATGAGTGGACCTATAATGGCCACGATATAAATGTACCTGGCGTTGTTTAGGACCTGGGCATATCATATTCCAACGGTCTCAATCTTTCAGAGCATTGTGCCCTGATTGTCTCCAAAGCACGCAGAACTGCTGGGTTTATCCTCCGAAATTTTAAAACTATTGATATTAGACTTCGCCTTTATAAAATGTACGTTAGACCTGGCCTGGAATACTGCTCGTTTCTATTTAGCCTTCTGCACGCTAGCGAACGGAATAAAATAGAATCGGTTCAACACTTCTTCACGAAAAGAATTTTATCGTTGGAGCACCGTAATCTGTCGTATCAAGAACGCTGTGGGCTTGTTAACATTGATCCCTTATGGTTTCGCCAAGTGCAGAAGGGACTATTTTTGCTTTTTAAGCTTTTGAATAATCGTACATTTAATCCCCTTATCACTGTGAGGCAGCTTGACCATCCTCGGCGCAGCAGTCATCGCAATGTCTTTTTATTTCTTCCATTAGCTCGCACAGTTAAGTATCGACGGTTCTTTTCGATAATCGCCATGGCCATGTTGAATAAACTTCCCCATAATATAAAAGTCCAACGGAGTTATTCTTTGTTTAAGATTACCATTACTAGTTTTTTGCATTCAGAACAGTTTCCAAGAATTCTGGGCGCCGATACGGTAGAATCTGTTTTCCTGTTCGACGGAGTGCGCGGCATCTGAACTCGATCCCAGGTGTTACCTTGAGGGATACGGCACCGTCTCTGCAGCCTGCACCCGTTGACTTCTTCGGCAGACAGTGAGCGACCGTACATGGATGCTTTCTTGCCTGAGGCAGAATCCCGGTTCCTAGCAAAGACAGAGACTGCATACAGACTGCAATTGTGTTAGCCCTTCCCTGATCTGAATTGCTATCATCCTTACAGGCGGCAGTTTTTTCTCCTGAATAACATGAAAAATAGGAAAAAAACACTTATAATGATATATATTTAGGAGTTTTATTTCACTGCCAGCCTCTACCCACTGAATATTTCACCTGACAATGCCTGTAAACCGGTATTAAATACAACTATTATTACTATTATTATTATAACTTGGTAAAAAGTATTAGTACAAACATTCACATCCGAACATACAAAGAAGTAAGTCCAATCGTGGGAATTTAGGTGTCTTAGCAATTACCTCCTATTTGCTGATCTGAAATCACGGAAAAAGCTATATTTTTTATAAAACCTTTCAGTAGCCTCTTGTTCTAGTGTAGAAAGTACTAAAGCATGATCAGATCTCCCAAGTGGATCTTAAGGTGACACTGACAATGGCTGACAACCTTTACAGAAAATAAGATCAAGCATGTTTGATCCTCGGTGGGAAAATCAACTACCTGGTCCCACATGCCTATATCTATGACCTCAAGTAGATCTTTGAACTTTGCAGGACTGGAAGTTGGAAACCAATGAACTTCAGGAAGATTGACGTCACCTGCAATCAAGCAGTACTTCCGATTTAAGTCAGATGCGGCGTGAAATGCTTGTGAGAGATAAAAGATCGTAATCCTCGCTGGCATTGGGTGTGCGATAGACACTACCAATGAGTTAAGAGTACATATCTTTTAGAACTACTCAGAGCCAACAGCTCTCTTCCACCGCGGTAAATTGGCGATAGTCCAACTGAGGAAATGTAAGTGGTTGCCTAACATAGATACAGCTTCCTCCGCCATGGCCCTCGTGTCGATCATTCCAATTGTAAGCGTAGCCTAGAATTGAGAGTTCGCAGTCGGATAAACAGGGTGTTGCCCATGTCTCTGTTTCTATTACAATGTCTGGGCTGTGGATGAAAACCAGAGTCTGGAGCAAAGGCATCTTATTAAGCATGGATCTGGCATTGAGGACGATTATTTTAAGCGGGTTTCTGAAACGACAAAGTTAGGCTGTCAGAGTGACTGCCTTTGGCCAAAGAAATGCTCTTCTCACTGAACTATCTGTCCGTCCCTTTATTTTGAGATTTGCCTCGCCATTGTTCTTTCGTGTTTCCAGTTCTTTTATAAGCTGTCGCTTTTTCATTCGCTCTTTCAGCCCATATTCCAGTTGAAAAAAACTTCAGAATGCGGATCCCTTAGGGTTGATTTTCTCTGTAGCAGGAGCTGTGCCTGTGCTTCCATTTCTAAGATGATTTTAAGAGGTCTTCGTCGAGGATTTAAATCGGGTGTTGACAGAACCTTCGATAATCTTTATGCTTTGAGAATGTAAATGGACTCGCCGTCCATTAGCAGCGTTTTTGCATACAATTGAAGGAGTTCAAAGTCATTTTTTACTCGCACCTTCGGAATTACTGACGCTGACTCAGGAATGCCCTTTATGATAACATTATGTTTTCGATTCAATCGAGCGCCCGTTTGCAACTCAGGTCTTTCAACTGAGTGAGTACTTGTAGCCAGTTCACTTGGTCCGATAGGTCCAGATGAACCGGGTGTTGGGCAGGCTGGAGCCAAATCTGTGCATGACTTGGTCTTCTGAGACCTTTTCCTCTTTGGCTTTACAAACTCACCAACCTCTTTTAACATCGCATGCTGATGCAACGTCCAGCAGCGATGTAGCGCTAGGTTGTAAGGCCAGATTATTGCTAATGCTGCCTGAGCTAAGTGATGGTGTGTAACCAGGACTAGTTGGGACATCCTTTCGAACCAGCGAACCGTCCTCTTGTTTACTGGGTTCGGTAAACGCAATGGCTTTTATGCGAGTGTAAGTTAACCTTGAAGAGGCTATACATGCATACGAATTTTGTTTTGCGGTAGGTTTTTTTACGGACAGGAGCTTTTTTAACAGGTGTACAAGAAATTGATTTTTTAAGTTATCTATTTCTTGCCTTAGATTTTCTACCTCCAGCTCCATCCCTAAGAATTTTTGTAGTAGGCTGAAACAGCCGATACAAGTTTCATTATCGTAAGCTACATTAACTGAGCTTACTAGAATTTTGCCCGTTTAGCGGGAGGTGAACAATTAGTAGAATAAGGATAGTTTCAATTACTCTCTGCTAGTCTATTAATTCGCTGACCAAAATCCCCTGCCAATATGGCCGGATGGTAAGAGTCATCGATAGACGGTCATACGCGATTTTGCGGTGCATGTGCTAAACTAGGTCGTGGACCAATTTTTCGTGGCAATACATTTAAGGCACGTGCGTTTGCATACTTGTGGAGATACAGAGCAAATTAAATTGATGTTAGAATTGTTACCAACTTAACAGAGATTCAATTAGGATATTCAACAATAAAAATAGGAATATATAAGGACTCAGCCTTTTGTTTGACACCCTTCCGCGATTGAATGCAGGTGCAGGGAGCACACAGCCGGCGTGAGTTTCATAAATCAGCAAAGATCGAGGCTAACAATTCCAGCTGAGATAAATCCTAGGGCAGGGAAGAATTCTCAAAAGAAGAATTTTTGTTTTTTTGTGCCCCAGAATCCTTATGTCCAAGTCGCAAGTTACGAACTTAGGGGAATATATAGGCAATTCTTTAATAATTTCCCAGCACCGTGTCTTCTACACTGAGGTAGAGACTAAAAACTCGTAGGCTCGAGGGTATTGAAATTCGAAACCAATTTCAAACAACGTGCCGTATGATATGTTTGTATCCGTTTCCTTCTCAATCGTTTGAACTGTCGCCTAGAGCAGGGCCTGCTCCCGGAAAGCCAATGTGGCTTCCGGCGACACTGCGGAACAACCAATATGATCTTTGCTGCTCACCAGCAACAAGAGAAGGGCCAGGAGAGGCGAACTCATATATACACTACCTTCGTGGATCTAACGAAAGCCGTTGACACGGTAAATCGCGACGGACTGTGGAAAGTCATGCAGAAATTTGGTTGTCCTGAGTGGTTCACGCACATGGTGCATCAGTTTCATGACGGAATGACGGCGCGCGTCACTGAAAACGGTCCGGTATCCGAAGCATTTGCAGTGACCAACGGAGTGAAGCAGGGCTGACCACTGGCCCCCACCCTCTTCAGTCTTATGTTCTCGGCTATGTTGATAGATGCGTACCATGATGAGCAGCCTGGTATCCGCATTGCCTACAGAACTGAAGGGTACCTTCTCAAAAGTTGGCGTCTGCAGGCGTCAATGCGCTTGTCTACAACTACAGTCCATGGCTTGCTCTTCGCGGACGACTGCGCCCTTAACACCGTGACGGAGGAGGACATGCAAAAGAGCATGGACCTCTTCGCCGCAGGCTATGCTGATTTTGGATTAACAATCAGTGCAGCCAAAACGGTTGTCATGCCCCAGCCGCCACCCAGCGCGGAATACAATGCTCCTTGAATCAATCTCAACGGTGCTCAACTCAAAAACGTGGAAACCTTCACTTATCTAGGAAGCACGCTGTCAGGCAACACGAGAATCGATGACGAGGTTGCCTAATGAACCTCCAAAGCTAGTCAAACTTTTGGCCGACTGCAGGCCTCCGTGTGTAATCGCCACGGTATTCACCTGAACACCAAACTGAAGTTGTACAAGGCCGTCGTCTTGACGACACTCCTTTACGGAGCGGAAACCTGGACCGTCTACTCGAACTAAGCCAGGAAGCTAAATCACTTTCATCTCACCTGCCTCCGCAGAATACTCAAGCTGAGATGGCAAGACAGGACACCAGACACGGTAGTTTTGGAGCGGACCGGAATCCTCAGCATCCATGCCATGCTGAGGCAAGTGCAACTGCGAAGAAGTGGCGCCTGGTAATATTGGACGACGAGCGACGACCCAAACGACTTTTCTACGGAGATTTGCTACGGGTTCTCGCCGGCAAGGAGGTCAAAAACGACGCTACAAGGATATTTTGAAGAAATCGCTAAAGCAACTGCAAATCGACCCGGGGACCTGGGAGGACCTCGCCCAGGATAGCCAGCATGGAGAAGATCCGTGAAGACTGGTTCAGCAATCTATGAGGCCAACCGGATCGCCGCCGCCAAGGTCAAGAGAGCGGGACGAAATTCACCAGCGCCCCAGTACAACATCGTCGCTGCCCATGCCCTGCCAACATGCCCGCGCTGTCCATGCATCTTCCGCGCGCAAATTGGCCTGTTTGGACATCTTCGGACGCAATGCACCAACAATCCGACAATTCCAATTTCTACGTCAAATTCTGCCAACCCTCCACGACAACCTGCGGTAAACCACCGGAGGCTAAGCTACATCAGTGCACACTACCTACACCAATACATCGACAACACCCTCACAACCACCATTTACCAGAGTATATCACGGTTTCCTAGAAACCGTGGCTGGGAAGGCTGCCAATCTGTAGATTCCACTAGACCACGCCATCAGCTCAGTGAATGTGCTGTGCGTGTGTGTGTCGAGTAGCTGACCCGTGGCCTGGGAGTCTGACAGCAATTGCTCCTCCATATCCCTGAGTAAGTAAATCCTGTTGTGTGCGTTATGGGGCCAGGTCATGTTGGGGCGCGCAAAAAAGGGGTGTGCCGATCTGTCAGCCAATGCGCCCACTCCCACATCAAGCAACTGACCGGCAAGGACAGTGGTTTGATGGTTGGGGTGGAGGAGGGTGTGAGATCGACAGCTCAGCACCTTTTCCTCGCTATAAACAATCTGACGCGCTTGAAATTATCACGATGGGCTGAAAGCCTTGGCTTGGAAGGTTGCCAACTGACGGGATAACTCGGACAACCTGGTCAGCCCAATTGTGTGTTTTGTGTGTAGTGGCTGACTGGCTGCAATGGCTCCTTCTTAATGTGGTCTTTATGGCACTCCAACTCTGTGGGATCCGAGCAAGGTGTATTGATACGCCCAGGGGCGGCTCCGACCGTGCCAGACCCCTGCGCAATCTCCTATCTCCGGTCTTCTTGACTCTGTCTTGACATTGGGCTAGGGTGGGGGGGAGGAGAGTGCGGTAGCTACAGCGCAAGGCTACTATCACTTAAAACTAATTCACGTGCAAGTCACCGTCCCTGCACCACATTTCCGTGGAGCATACGGTGGGTATCGTCGAAATCGACGGTCAAACTGTCGTATACATTGAACGGTTATAGGCATTGTCCATGATGACCCTATTAATTTAGAGTTATCATTGCATATCCTCACAATCGCTTTAAATCCTCAACTCCAAGATAAGTTTTAATTGCGTATTATTTGAAGATATTGAGATATTTTCCCGCTCAATTATAATCTAAATTTACAAGAAGTGTACTTCTGTACCCTAGCTCCCAATTTGTGGCATCAAACCGTCTAAATCCTCACGTAATCATATACCAGAAATATGACGACGCAAAAGTAACTATCGATAAACTAGATGTCTCTGCTATCCTGCGTCTGCAAAACTTTGTCGACAAATATGAACATCTATTTATGTTGCTCAACTCATTATTAGACTCAAAATCGTTGCAAACAGTTAAACAAGCGTACCACAAATAGAACTGATCATACAAGTAGTCTCATTAGAGGTCACTGATAGGTCCAAACGCAAGTTTAATGTCATTATCCGAAACATCCCCCACTCGGTAAACCCCACACCATAAATCCAACAACTCATACACTCGTGTGGGCTAAACATTCGCATAGCTTCCACCAAAAGGCTTAACTCAAGAAGCAAAAATAAGCCAGTGTAAGTGACTTTCTATTTACAAACCAAAGCCGATCTAGTTCTACAAAACTTTGAAGTAAACCGAACTCTGCTCACCCGAAAAGCATTCATAGGTCCAGACCTCACACCTATGCAAAGACGTGAACTTCAGACCAAAGCCACACAGCTCAAACCAGATGTTAATCAAACCGTCTCCTCAGAGGAACCCCAAGCAGGCACTTCCAACGCTGCGAACTATAATGCAAAGCGTATAAGTCAGGTAGAGCAAAATAATCAGCGTAGTGTCTCCTTAGCCAAACCTTTCGCAAGTTTATCTAATGGTTTTTCTGACACTCATAATACTAATCGAAAAACTGCTTCAGCCGTTAGGAGAGGATGTCAGAATCAAACGAAACAAGCACCTTAAATGCTATAACCTCTCTGGAACAGCTTGATGACACAAATTCTGGATCCAGTCATGTCACAATATTAGATAGGTATATAAGTGTTACTACTACTCCGCCAACTGAACAACCAGTAACAGAAATTGTCGACCCAGCAACTCATACAAATCCTATGACGTACGTGTCAATCCCTTCAAGCTCAAAAGATAACCTAATTTGTCTCCCAGTTAGTATTCCTATTTAAAAAGCTTTATTGAGCACACCATTACTAATAAAAAGTCAAAAATGTCAAACCACGAAATATGAGTGCTCCAAACTCTGCTAACTCTCATAAGACACGAATAAGCTCTTATAATAACACCTAAACTCCCTCAAATCCAAATGCATGGCATAGGAGTAAACCAACGCACGCTAACCTTTCAAACATAGTTGCAACTAATGGCAACCAAACCAGTTACCCAGGTCGGCAAAACTTCCCAACAGTAACCCCAGGTATTTACAATAACCGCCCATTTAATCCTCCCCCTCATATGGGGCATAACCTCTTCAACCAACCCATGCTCTCTAACACCTACACACAACCCATACACTTTAACCCATGCACTCAAATCCCACTACACACTCAACAAATGCACTCTTACCCATTCACTCATTTCTCACCATACACATCACCATACCTTCCAACAGTTACACACTTCCCTTTAATTAGCCCATCGCAAAGTCAAAACAGTTTTAGAAATCAGTTTTTTCACAACAGCTGGCCTCTTCCCTATCCGAAATCCTAAATTAAAATTAAAATTAAATAGGTTTATTGATTTGGCACTGCTTGAGCGCCGTCAAATCCTTAGAACGCAGGAAAAAACCTAAAACAAACTCCTCTTTTCATTTAAAAGTTAAGCTTTGGTTTTTTTGTTTGCTTAAATAGCAGTGTTCGAAACGACGAGTAAAAAACCTGTTTTCCAAGTTTTAGAAATAGCAATAATGAAGTAAAAACAGCTATACAGAATGAAGATGAATGTATCAGGGAAATAATGTTTAGAGTCAAGACTAGTCTGTTATTGACGTTCGAGGGTATTCATTTGACAGAGGTAGAAAGGTCTGCGGTCGATTCGAAGGGATAGGTACTTCCAATCAGATGCGAGCGCGAATGGAGTTCAATTGTGGGCGTATTTTGCGATTTGCGAGCCGCGGCCGGCTGCAGAAGAGGTGATAACCAGCATTTGTTTAGGGCACCTTTTCTAGCCCCTTCCTCCGCGAGGAGGCAAGCCGTGCTGTCCCTAAATAGGGCTGCTCGGACATCCCAGACGGCTGCCGATCTCCACTATGGGTCACGGTTTTGTTTTAGTGGAAGAGCGACCCGAGTTAGCCTGGGCCACCTACGGGCTTGCTGTCGCCCCGTCGTAGGTCTTGTTGAGAGGGGGGAGGTGGGAAGTTCTGGAGTCAGAAATACCGGGTGTGGAGGCACAGACAACACCGGAGACCCTCACCTGGTTTAGCCCGCCGGTCTTGACAGTTGCCCGGGGTGTGGTCGCTGGGAAGAATCCAACTTTGAGGAGCCACAGGTGAGAGTTTGGTACCAGTTAGAGTTGGTCACAAGAGCATTCACCACCTTTAAGAGACAAAGGGAGCGACCAAATTCTATCTGTGTGGTGCTACCCCTAACTAGTTCCCCTACACCCCTCTTAGTACTACTAATTGCTGAAACACGCGCATTCATTCATGGCTGTTCACAGATGAAAATGCTGTGTTCGGTTTATCTGGTTTGCTTGATGGGCTGATACATTCAGTCTGTCAGCTATGGACGCTTTAGCTTACGTTGAATGCTAGTTAGTGTGCATGGATGGGGACTGAGTAGAGCCGTATGATTTAACATGGTTAGCGGAAAGTATTACAGTATTCATACCCAGAGACCTAGAAAAAGTAAAATTTACGTGAGCTGGCTACTGCTGTTACATCAATCATATCTACACTCAAAGTAAGGAACTTTTGAGCTGGAAAAGGGTCATAATTCTGAGCCTGATCCAGAGCCTTTTCCTTATTTAAAACCGTTACTGCTACATCGTTTGGCATAGTTTGTTTTTTTTTCAGTAGGACACCGGAATAGGCACCCCCGTAAGTAAGGTGGCTTTGCCAGAGAAATTATGAGAAGGACTAAATTAGGCTTATTTTAAGTTTAGGGGTAGGATTATGGAGAGTGTGAGGCTTGCGGTTAGGTTTTAGGTTATTTTTAAGCTTAGAATTAGAGTTAGGGCTGGGATTAGGATATGAGAAAAGGTTTCCATCCTGAAACTTAGCGTTCAACTACCCGTATTTGGGGTTTCTTTTTCCATGTCTCACCGTTTTTTCCCTACAGCAAGTGATTATTAATCAGGCACTGGAACGCAGCTGGGCCATAGGCCTGGAAACAAGGAGTGATTCCCAAAGGAAGTTGACTGTGCTGAATTTTTTATCTGTCGATGAGTTTTCACTAGATCCGCCTACGGCTCACTGCTGGCTGCTATAGAGGGTATTACTGGGAGAGTTTTGTTGCGTCTATAAAATGTTCACCGGTCTGCTTAACAGTCAGACGCCACAAAAGGTCAGTAGCCTTTGTGTAGCACCTAGAAGGCTACTGAACGTTGAGCCTGTTATCTTGCTAAAGGCTGAAGTTGCGGACTGTGAACTCTTCAGTATAAATGCGCCCTCAGAGGTGGTGCCTCGGATTCGACCTACCTATCTGCCTTTCTCACCCCTTCCGTCCTCTCCCTCCGTTGCTTACCCACCCAACCACCTTCAACTATTCCTTAAACCGGATTAGTCGGTGGCGATAAACTTTTTCTTCTGTTTCAATGCTTTTTACATGGAGTTATGCCTCATGCAGGCCGTAATCATCGGGTCTACCAGTAGTC
The DNA here is from genome assembly GCA_017591395.1 of Schistocephalus solidus. NCBI lineage: Eukaryota > Metazoa > Platyhelminthes > Cestoda > Diphyllobothriidea > Diphyllobothriidae > Schistocephalus > Schistocephalus solidus. The sequence goes on from WEDG01004629.1 coordinate 211,341, forward strand.
TTTAACAGTGGATGCCGAGTAGACCTCGACAGTAACGAGGTACACCCCACCTCCAACTTAAACCTCAGAGAAACGCTCCCGGGCATTATTGTAGTCCCAATTGAGCTGTGTGACAGAACGTTGCATGTCGCCATTCGCTTCCTTATCGCCAACCTGTCTTCCCTCACTCAACGAATATAAACGTTTCGATGTGAAAATTGCTCTTCCACCTTAGTCACCTGTTCATTTATGTCCAAAGGAAAAGCTGGTCATTATCGCGGAGCTTTTACCTCAGCATCCAAGGATCCAGCACAGTGGAGCTTCTCGGTCTCTACACCAGCGCTAGGGGAGGTAGCGTACCTCATGCAACGCCAATCAAAGTTCTGAACTGTGATTTTGACTTGAATGGGGTTGGGGTATTTGGAAGCATGATCGTAATCCCCAGTTATCTCAGTCATGATAGGCTGCCCGGTTTTTCATGCGTGTCCTGTTCGCCGCTTGCAGTAATCACAAGCTAAACATCGTTTATGGAAGAAAATCGTTTCATGTACTCATTTTTTAGCATAGGATTTCTTCTTCTTCCTCCTCGACTCTTATACTAGAATAACGGGAATTTCGCAGTTTAAAAATATTTGTAAGTGGGAGTTTTTAAGACCATTAATTATCGGTTGCATTCATCTGTTTATGAATGCTATGCGAAAAGTTACGAATTATACAGTTTTTATTTTGGTAACCTTAACCGCAAATGAAAAACAGGGTCAGTTCAAAACTATTTAGGAATTGGAAAACTCATTTAAAACTGAAAAATATATTTTATTCAATAAGAAAATTTGAAGAAGACATAAGTTGCTATAAAATTATCGCAGGATAGGCTGTCTTTATACATGCTTGCCAAAAAATATATAGGGGCAGTAGAAAACTGTGGGAGAATACATGCAAATTAAGTAGTCATTTAAGTAAGTGTGATGTTTACTAGAGGCCTGAATGGCATGCATTCAAGATTCCGCATCGTGTTGTGACCAAACTATCCTTGTTACTATGCCACATAATGCTCAGTAATGCTTTCTACTCAAAATCGCCTTGCACAATTTTGGTAGGTCTTTTCATGCGATGCGCCATGGCAGGTGTCAGAGGTTACGATGGCTCCTGTTACCCGTCTTACGAACCCCTTGCAACTCGGCCCCAAAAGTACCACTGTACTTTCTGCATGTTTCATGAACCGATTTTGCTAGAAGTACCCATTAGCATACGACTGTTGCAAGCAGCCCACCGTCCCTGTTGTGGACGGCGTAGACTTTTCCGCGGAGCTTTCATCATCAAGCAGTAATGATGGGGCCCTCTGGGCCTTAAATATACAATTTATTTATTTATTATATATTTTTGAGCGTCTTAAGTTACCGTGGCCAGCGCCAGTCGCAGAGGCCTCTCGGGCTATTTTTAGTAGCAGTCGGGACTAACTCACGCAGCTGGCGCACCCGATGCCTGAGTGCCACCGTGGTCTTGGGACCGCCAATTTTTCGTGGAGCGAGGGGGATGAGAAGGTGGAGCGGAGAGTGGACGTCTGCCGGTCACGCCTTCCCCTGTACACCGGTAAAAAAAAATAAGAGAAATGAGGACAGCTTACGAGAGGTGGACGAGCCCGCATGGTCTGTAGAGTAAATCTAGACAACAGATGTCTTCTGACATGGGCTCCAACACTTGCGATAGTTTGCAAGCTCTTCGGGGTGCAGTGAGCTCCCTACACCCGTGGACAGCAGTAGGAAGTGCAGTTTCTAATCATGCTTACAGCAAAAGTGTCGAAGACAGCCCTCAGAGTAGCTCAGAAACAGACTTAAGTGCCTTCTGATAATGCCAGTCGGGCAGTCTCGTTCATTCGTTTTACTAGAGTCCACACTGTTACTATAGTCTGTATACTATAGTCTATATATATACTATAGTCTGTATTGTTATTATAGTCTGTAGATTTGAAGCACGTATCTACGACTGACTGCACCACCGTGGAATGCTAGGCTGGTCAAAGTCTGATTATCCTCTAAAGAGGCCTAATACTTTCCGGATATTTAAGCATTAATGGTAATCTGGGCGGGAAGTGCAATTTCATTGACCTGAAGCTGGACACTGGGGTGAGTGACATGAATTGTATGAAGGTTTCAAACGACGTCAACCTCTGCACCCAGGCGGCTTGACTCGGGCTTACCACTGGAACGGAGAGCACCGCCGGCCCACGCAAGATGACTTCAATGTTGACTTTCCTCATTTGGCATGCCAACTGACGAGCTAACTCGATCCTAATCGGACCGACGATCAGATCGCAATGCCCCCTTTTTACTGTAGTCGTTTGTGTGGTCCCACTTCTGTCAGCTTCCCAGGCACCTCCTGAAAGATTGGTTCGGGTGGAATTAAGGACCAGAGCGTATGTGATGACAGTAGAGGTGTGATTGAAGTCTCGTACGTCAGTGCCTCAGAGCTCATCTACCGTATAAGATGCTACGCAAGTATCTCTTGCTGTGCAACACCCACGCGCTAGGCACCAGCATGTACTCAAAGAAGACTGGCAGTTACCGTCTGAAACGTAGGCGGGTATACAGAATTCTACTGGACTTACACTTGCGCGATCGGATTTGGACAGCTGTAAGAGAAAAATCAGTAGAGTGATATTACCGACAAATACAAAAGAGCCAGTCATACCCGATCACAGGTATTGCGGCACCCAAGGTTCGAATTCGCGACCTGTTGGTTAGAAGTTCAAACACTCTAACCCACTGCGCCACGAGCTCGTTGCCTCATTGGATTCTATTAGGAATATTAACAATGGTAGATAGATACTGATCGATTGGCTAAGGGATTCACTCGTTCCCTTGTGTCTTGGTGCTCACTTTCGAGTCCCACCGGCACCGCAAAGTGTCTATTAATATAGGAGGAATAGAAATTCTGCCCATACCGTTGGTCAATCTGCGGCTGTTGGTGGGGCTCTAGAGTGAGTCCCAAGGCACAATTGGACGAGTGACTCCCATAATAGTTCGGTCAACGCCAGACTACCATAGGCAAAGAAGTGTTCAACTCTCTAACCTATGGTCTCATAGGTTTCTACTAGGAAGGCGTCAGGAGTTTAGCAGCTTTTTCTAAAACATAGCTACAGCAGAAATAGCCTGCTTGCCAGAAATGGTCGCTCCCGGGCCTCTAGTGTGGGTGACAGCGCGTTGTGATTATTAATTGCTGGTGGTTAGGCGACCGCCCACAAGGACTGCAGGCTGTAAGGGTTTGTATTCCGTCGAAGTTAGATGGCGTGGTGGAGGGCATGCCCTCGTGAGAAGCGAACTAGTGTAAGTGGAGATGCAGTACTCCTTGGGGGGGGGGGGAGAATTCGACGACAACTTCCAGGCAAGATTTTAGCTCATGCTCGTAGGAACTGTCACGCCACGTGGCCCTTCTGTACAAAGGCTCATCCTTCAATGCAGGTACGGGGAGTTGGAAAAGCCGGACAAAAACCCCCGCTGATAAGAGATGCTGTGCTCGTCCTACCGTATATTTTCAGAATAGTTTCCTTCTAAACCCGCAAGCACTCTCGGATATTCCTTGCTGTCAGTGTGACAACATGGCCGGGAAACGAGATGCAGTACCGAATAAGGCAAGGGGCACTGGGAAGGCCATTTATGACTCGTTAGTGGTCAACAGTCAGCCATACCCAACCCCCAAGTTTAAAAGCCCGGGATTAGATCTCAAACTCCTTTGGACATTTGAAGGTCAAGTAGTCCAGCTTTATACTACTGAACCACGGGTCCTTTGTCCTATTGGTTACTCTCGGGATTATTAGATAAGATGGGGAAAAATGTTCACAGAATACTCGACGAACGCATCCCGTTACGCCTCGGAGCCCTTACAGGCCTTCCTGTATCGATCTATAATTATATAGGATGGAAAACCGTCCAAAACCAGAAAAGAGGTTTTCATGGACCCTCCTGCAGGCTGAGCACAAGCATTCCAAATTCACCTGTGAGTGGTATTCACCAATCTCTCTCCCACGTAATATCAAATATTGGCGTTTCGGTTTGCCGTTGGGTAACTGTGGATGGAAACTATGCCCGAAAAGGCCACCATTCAAGTCTCACACGTCTCCTTTGGTAAGCCACCTGGATAAAAATTTTAATGGATAGCAATGCCTTAACTTAGTGGTAGAATCACACTCGGTACAGCTGACGCAGTATTCTATTGCAGGATTCGGGTGACTCACGTTGAAGTTGTAATGGAGTTGGCGTCTGAACGCAGGCGTACAAAGCCAACCCCCTTCTCCTCCCCTGTTCTCCCATGGCATTCTGCTTTCCAGCGAAACTCCAGATTCGGGACGTGCATTTGGCGGGTATGATCGAAGATCTGCAACAACAAACCATGTTCACGCCACCAACCCCTACGAATGATTTAGATCTGTCCATAACGATGCCGGAAACAGAACGAGAAACTTCCCTTTGACGATATTATCTATTAGAAAAAAAAGGTTTAGAAACCTTACTCTCTAGTAAAGTATACTTTTATCTGCGCCAGTATTTCCATCGGAATATCAAACTTGATAAGAGATTAACTCAGCCGGTTTTTAGACAGAGTCTGCTGGAGAAGGCAAATGTTCTTTGGTCGCTGGACAGCCGCGTGTTTGCGGTCTTAAATAAACAAGACCACCGGCGGAGAAGCAGAATAGGATTAATTATTTGGCTCCCTTAATAGGACGTGGGAATAGAAATTCCCCGCACAGGTAATAAAGGTGGCTTGATTCCAAGAAGGATAAATACACCCAGCTCCTTATCCTAACACAAACCATAGCGTGATCCTAAACCCAAATTATGCAGTTAAATCGACCCCTAAGCTGAATCCAAAATTTAGCCCAAACTTACCTAAACGCTAAACCTAACCCGAGTCTTAAAGCAAACCTTAAACGTAACCATCATCCTAATCATAAGACTTACCCCCATTTCCCTGGCATTTGGCGCCAAGACACCTATTTTGCGATCGGCTCCTGTTCTCGGTCCAGCTTAGGCGGTCATATAAGTTATTCTTACCCAATTATCTCCTTCGAAAATGCAAAGGGTCAATTAGGAGATGTATTTGAGCAGACGACGGTGGGGCTCGAGCCCCAAGGCAGAGTGGAACGGGTAAGTTCTGGGAGTTGTTCACCAACGAAAGATGACCGCCCGCTCGAGAACGATAAACCTAACTACACTTTTATATGCATAACGGTTGTTTCTCTAAAGCAGAATAGCTTTCGTTGACGCAGACTGGGTAGCCGTGCGGCAAAGTGACCCCTCATCCGTTATGTCCTGAACAGCATAAATAGAGAAAGACCTGAAGGACATTCTGCAATACCTTCCAAGCAGTGAAACGCGCAGGATTTTCAAAATGAACCACCATATTCTTCACACATTCACCCATGGACACCAACTCAATTACATGCAGAAAATTCCACGTAATAAATCGGAGTTGTTTTTTGTCTACTGAACGATATTCTCGTAAAGATGAAAATTTGCATTATTTTGAAGTAAAATAAAGATTTTTGCTAACTTCATGACTTTAAATTCGTTTGTCGTTGAACTATAGTTCACGGAAAATTTCTGACAGACAATTGCCTGCAGATAAAATACAGACTACCATGACTCCGCCTCGGCTGCCATAGACACAACAAGAACGACAAGGACACAAAGAACGTCTGTAGACAAAGCGGACTTCACTAAGATGGACAACACCTGATATACGGCAGAAGCTTTATAATCAAGACTATTAATCCTAGTACTTTTTTAGGATGCCGAAGCGGCGTCGTTCTACCGCTTTTTACATGCTACCTTCATTTTCAGCAACGATCAAAGGTCCTTTGCTTCTGCGAATAAAATTTCTCGATGATTATGCGATTACTGACGAGGTTGTCAGTTAGTTAATCCGTCAAGTACAGGAGAAACCAACTCGCCCGTTTTAAGTTGGGTGTGGGGGTGAGAATGAATCCCCCCGAGCTTTTCACTACTCCAACATTGTTCATCTCTCTTAGTTCTAAGAGCATTGCAATGTTTTCGGTAGTTATGGGAAATCCGTTCCAGGAATGGCTTCGAGAAGCTTTTACTGAGGAGAGCACCTCGAGAAAAGAGAGGTAATTTAGATTCAGTGAAAAGCACAATTCCTAAATATGATTATACGTTCGGGAGACTGCTGAGCGAGGTCCGTGTGGGCCTACATCTAAATTTCCTAGCTGAACCCGACTGGTACCCCAGCACTCCAAACAAGAAAAATGCCTGAGATGTATCGTGGACGGGGTGGGTGAAATTCGATTTTCCATAGAAGTATTGACTGTGCTAATTGACGAATACCAGATTGAATGCCTCATATGCAAGCCCTGTACCTATGGTAGACTTTCAGACCGGGATGAAACACACGCATCTGTTGCGTTTGCAACCTCCAAAGCGAGGACGATTCACGCAGGCAATTTAAGAAGGTCCGAATGAACAACAGTGTAGTGAGGTGGGTAGGATTTTTGCTGTCCAAAATTGCGTCATATTTACGGGTGCATGTTGCCTGCTGAAACAAAATGCTCTACGTTACTGCATATCGACGAAGCATTGTAAAGGCAGGTGTCATAACCGTCTCTGATTGAACCGCCATGTCCTCGCTGCTGTCATGGAGAAAACCAACTGCGGTCCTCTTTCCTTGGCTTCAGTTGACACGGCGAAATCACCAACTCTATCAATATCATAAGCTGGGTCAACATTTATCTTGAATAGTAAGTGTTCACGATAGCAGATTAAATAACCTACATAGGAATTAATTAGTACTATGTAAAAAGCTCGATCCCAGATATATGCATGCCCATGGAAAACTGTGGTTCTCATTGTAACTCCACACGCCGAGCTGCTTATCAATACCTAGACAACATCGTCTTCAATGGAGTAATCTCAAAGCAGTTTTTCAGCAGGCTGCATTAAGGTAAAAATGGTCACAAGATGGCAATTAGCAAGATCGGTACATATAACGGTTAAATTTGAGAGCGGATGATAAGGCTTTCAAATTTTCAAAGACAAAGGCAAGCTACAAGATTTATAGGCCATCAATTTTGATCATGTCTACCGTATGCTCCACAACAGCAAAGTGGTACAGGGACGGTGAGTTGCGCTGGATTATAATGAGAGTAGACTTTCACTGCATCTACCTCACCCTCTGTTCCACTCCCCATCTGGGTCTGGTGTCAAGACAGAGTCAAGAAGACCGGAGATGGGAGAGGAAATCAACCGGGCACATAACCAAACACTATCATTGGACATGCCCTCATTGGCAAGATTTATTTCAGTAATCAATCAAACTCACAAAGCACGCGAACGACGATGCTCACTGTGTGAACCTCGGGGGGAGCGCAGCATCGAGGGCTGGCACGTGATGGCAGGCTTGCGCAGCACCTGACGCGCGCTCTCCTCCCTCGGCCACCTTGATCCGGTTGCAAGATACAGCTGGGACGACCTGCGGCAGGATAGGGCTAAGTGGCCGACCAAACTACACAATCCACCTTCGCGTGCCACACATGGCTTGGTCCGCGCACGATGGACCAAGTTTTCGCGAAAACAGGAGGCCACATGTGGCACTTGCACTAAGATAGGATGCGACCGACATAGACCAAACTTTTGCTATGCTTCGTGTATGTTCGAGAACAAAATAATATTAGCAAGCTTATCGGTATTTAGTTGCATTGATGGCCTACCGTTTCTGCTCATAGGAAGCGTTGATTTTCAGCGGAAGAAGAAGAAGTAAAGAAGGAAAAAATACGAAAGTGGATGGTGATGATGATGATGATGATGATGATGATGATGATAATGATGATGATGATGATGAGGATGATGATGGCAGTTCGACCGTCGATTTCGACTATGTCCACCGTATGCTCCACACCAGGTGGTGCAGGGACGGTGACTTGCGCCTGAATTAGTTTTAAGTGATAGTAGCCTTGCGCTGCAGCTACCGCACTCTCTCCTCCTCCCCCACCTGAGCCCGGTGTCAAGACAGAGTCAAGAAGATCGGAGATGGGAGAGGGCGCAGGTGGCTGGCGCGGCCGGAGTCGCCCTGGGCGTGCCACCACACCTGGCTCGGATCCCATGGAGTGGGAGTGCCATAAAGGCCACATTAAGAAGGAGCCATTGCAACCTGACTCTCAGTCCGCCAGTCAGCCACTCCACACAAAAACACATTGGGCTGACCACGCGGTCCGAGTTATCCCGTCAGTTGGCAACTTATCTAAGCCACGGCTTTTAGCGCACCGTGATAGTTTCAAGCGCGTCAGATTGTTTTATAGTGAGGAAAAATACGCTAAGCTCTCGACCTCACTCTCCCCCACCCCCACAAATCAGACCACTGTCCGAGCCGGTCAGTTGTCTGATGCGGAAGCGGGCGCAGCTGCTGGTGACCTCGTCTACGTATACTACGTACACGACCTGGCCCCCCAAACACAAGCACCAGGATTTCACACAACAGGGGGTTGAACGGCTTACATCTCACATGTGTGAGATAGCCAGAGGTCACGTTAAGAAGGAGCCATCGCAGCCTGACTCTCAGACCACCAGTCAGCCACTCCACACAACACACATTGGACTAACTGCGAGGTCTGAGTGTAATTGTCAGTTGGCAACCTTCCAACCGCGGCGGTTAACGTGACCGCATACTCTTCTCCTCCCCCACCTGAGCCCGGTCTCATGACACAGTCAAGAAGACCGGAGATGGGAGAGGGCACAGGTGGCTGGCGCGGCCGGAGCCGCCCCTGGGCGTGCCACCACACCTGGCTCGGATCCCACAGAGTGGGGGTGTCATAAAGACCACATTAAGAAGGAGCCATTGCAGCCTGACTCTCAGTCCGCCAGTCAGCCACTCCACACAAAACACACATTGGGCTGACCACGCGGTCCGAGTTATCTCGCCAGTTGGCAACCTTCCAAGCCACGGCTTTTAGCGCACCGTGATAGTTTTAAGCGCGTCAGATTGTTTATAGTGAGGAATATGAGCTGAGCTGTCGACCTCACTCTCTCACCCACCCCCACAGTCAGACTACTGTCCGAGCCGGTCAGTTGCCTGATGTGGGAGTGGGCACATTGGCTGACGGATCGGCGTACCCGTCTTCGCGCGCCACAGCACGACCTGGCCCCCATAACGCACACACCAGGATTCACAAACTCAGGGGATATGGAGCAGCCATCGCCGTCTGACCCCCAGTCCACTAGTCAGTCACTCGACACACACAGCACATACACTGAGGCGACGGCGTGGTCTGGTGGAAGCAGTCAGATTGGCAGACTTCCCAGCCACGGTTTCCTCTGGCATACTCTGCTAAAATGGTGATTGTGAGGGTGTTTTCGATGCATTGCTGTAGGTAGTGTGTGCTATCGGGAAGCTTAGCCTCCGGTAGTTTACCGGAGGTTGTCAGGAGGCGCATGTGTCCTAATAGGCCCATGCGGTGTGTAAAATGTGCGGGAGCAGTGAGGGCAGTGAAGGCGAACGCGTCGACTGTATGTCGGAGCCCCAGGCACTGGTTCACTAGCCTCCGTGCGATGGATTGGCAGGTAACCGACCAGGCCGATGCGTGAGTTGAAGTTGCGGGCGCAGTGTGGGCAGGAGAAATCGGTAGAGGCTGGGAGGATGTCATTCATGGTGGGGGAGTCAGGTGCTAAGAATGGCAGGAGCGGAGGATGTGCATGGTTTATCGGTGTTGTCGGCATTGTGGTGTATGCCGCTGTCATGGGTGCGCATGTGACCGAATAGGCCCATACGATGAGTGAAAGCGCGAGGACAGTGAGGGCAGTGGAGGCGACGATCTCTGCTGTGTGATGGTGTTCCAGGCACTGGCTCACCGGTGTCTGTACGATGTATTCGCAAGTGACCGACCAGGCCGATGCGTGAGGTGAATGTGCGGTCGCATTGAGTACAGCTTAGGAGAGATTCCCCATCGCTGATGGTGGTGGTGGTGGTGGTGGAGGTAGTGAAGGCGAAGACGGTGGTGGTTGCGGTGGTGGGGGTAGCAGGCGATGAGTAGATGGATGTGGTCTCTATGATGGTGGGAGAAATGGTGTAGGGGTGTAGGGGTACTAGTTAGGGGCAGCACCACACAGCTTGCATTTGGTTGCTCCATTTGTCTCGTACAGGTGGTGAATGCTCCTGTGGCCGCCTCTAACTGGTACCCAACTCTCACCTGTGGCTCCTCGAAGTTGGGTTCTTCCCAGCGGCCACAGCCCTGGCAACTGTCACGACCGGCGGGCTAAACCAAGTGAGGGTCTCCGGTGTTGTGTGTGCCTCCACACCAGGTATGTCTGACTCCAGAACTTCCCACCTCCCCCCTCTCAAAAAGTCCTACGGTGGGGGTGACAGCTACCCCGTAGGCGGCCCAGACTAACTCGGGTCGTTTTCTCACTAAAACAAATCCGTGACCCATAGTGGAGTTCGGCAGCCGCCTGGGATGTCCAAGCAGCCCTATTTAAGTATAGCACTGCTTGCCTCCTCGCGGAGGAAGGGGCTAGAAAATGTGCCCTAAAAATTTGCTGGGTCTCACGTCTTCTGCAGCTGGCCGCGGCTCGCAGATCGCAAACTACGCGGTCGTAAAACTCAAACAAACAACAATACCCCCCGTCCCCATCCCCCTCGCCATACCCTCCAGGCTGCTCGGGTGAGTCCACTCACACTAGCAGCCTGGAATGTTCGTTCCCTTTAGACAATCCTAGGAGCAACCGGCCGGAACCGGAGGATGGCGCTAGTCGCTCGGGAACTGGCGCACTACAAGGTGGACATTGCTGCTCTCAGCGAGACCAGATTCTCTGAGCAGGGTCAGCTGGAGGAGGTGGGGGCCGGTTACACCTTCTTCTGGAGCGGCCGGCCAAAGGCAGAGCGACGCGACGCTGGTGTTGCCTTTGCCATCCGTAACGACATCGTGGGACGTCTGCCCTGTCTGGTGCAGGGTATCAATGATCGCCTGATGAGCCTCCGCCTGCCTCTTCGGGGAGACCAGTTCGCCACCATCATCAGCGCCTACGCTCCCCCAATGACGAGCTCTGATGCGGCGAAAGACAAATTCTACGAGGACCTGCACGCCCTGCTGGCGACTGTGCCGAAAGAGGACAAGGTTATTGTCCTTGGTGACTTCAACGCCCGCGTCGGGACGGACCATGCTGCCTGGCAGGGAGTGCTGGGTCCCCACGGTCTCGGTAGCTGTAACGATAACGGCCTCCTTCTTCTGCGCACGTGTGCGGAACACCGTCTCCTGCTGACCAACACCTTCTTCCGCCTTCCGACGCGGGAGAAGCCCATGTGGATGCACCCTCGGTCGCGGCACTGGCATCTGCTGGACTATGTTCTCGTCCGGAGGCGAGATCGACAGGACGTGCTGGTAACCAAGGCGATCCGCGATGCCGATGGTTGGACAGATCACCGCCTCGTCATCTCTCAGATGAGGCTCCGACTGCAACCCCCGACGAAGGCCCCAAGGTAAGAGGCCGCCATGTAAGTTAAATACTCTTTTATTAAATTTGCCTGCTCACTGTTTTGATTTCAGCAACCAAATAACCGAGAAACTGGAGGACCTGCATGCTCCAGCTGATAACGCTACCGTGGAGACACGATGGTGTCAACTGCGAAATGTCATCCAGTCCACCGCCCTCGATGTTCTCGGACGCGCACGCCGTCGACACCAGGACTGGTTTGACGACAATGACGCCGACATCAGCAACATACTCGCAGAGAAGAATGGACTACACAAAGCCTACATGGACCTTTGGACTGCTGCCACCAAAGCAGCCTTTTTTCAGATGCCGGCGCCTTGTACAACAACGGCTGCGGGAGATGCAGGATGCCTGGATGATCCGAAAGGCTGAGGAAATCCAGGGGGTATGCGGACCGCAATGAAATGAAAAACTTTTTCAAAGCCATCAAGGCCATCTACGGCCCGTGTATCAAGGGGTCCGCACCGCTGCTCAGCTCTGACGGCACAACACTGCTGACAGAGAAATCGCAAATTCTGAAGCGCTGGGCCGAGCAGTTCAGAAGTGTCCTTAATTTCTATTCAGCCATCTCCGATGCTGCCATTGACCGGCTCCCACAAGTTGACACGAACAATGACCTGGATCTGCCGCCTTCCCTACCAGAAACTATCCGGGCCGTGCCGCAGATTTCCACCGGTAAAGCACCGGGATCCGACGCAATCCCACCGGAAGTCTACAAGAACGGTGGGCCCCGGCTGATGGCAGAACTCAAAACACTCTTCCAGGAGATGTGGTGCCAAGGACAAGTTCCTCAGGATTTCAAAGACGCGACCATCGTCCATCTCTACAAACGGAAGGGGAACCGGCAACTCTGTGATAATCACAGAGGCATCTCGTTGCTCAACATCGCCGGGAAGATCTTCGCCCGTATCCTTCTCAATCGTCTTAACGGTCACCTAGAGCAGGGCCTGCTCCCGGAAAGCCAATGTGGCTTCCGCCGACACCGCGGAACAACCGATATGATCTTTGCCGCCCGCCAGCTACAAGAGAAGTGTCAGGAGATGCGAACTCACCTATACACTACCTTCGTGGATCTAACGAAAGCCTTTGACACGGTGAATCGCGACGGACTGTGGAAAGTCATGCAGAAATTCGGCTGTCCTGAGCGGTTCACGCACATGGTGCGTCAGCTTCATGACGGGATGACGGCGCGCGTCACTGACAATGGGACGGTATCCGAAGCATTCGCAGTGACCAACGGAGTGAAGCAGGGCTGCGTGCTGGCCCCCACCCTCTTCAGTCTCATGTTCTCGGCTATGCTATTGGACGCCTACCGTGATGAGCAGCCTGGTATCCGCATCGCCTACAGAACTTACGGGCACCTTCTCAACAGTCGGCGTATGCCGGCTCCAACGCGCGTGTCTACGACTACAGTCCATGACTTGCTCTTCGCGGACGACTGCGCCCTTAACACCGGGACGGAGGAGGACATGCAAAGGAGCATGGACATCTTCGCCGAAGGCTGCGCCGATTTCGGATTAACAATCAGTGCAGCCAAAACGGTTGTCATGCACCAGCCGCCACCCAGCACGGAATACAATGCTCCTCGAATCAATGTCAACGGTGCTCAACTCAAAAACGTGGAAACCTTCGCTTATCTAGGAAGCACGATGTCGCGCAACACGAGAATCGATGACGAGGTTGCCCAACGGATCTCCAAAGCTAGTCAGGCCTTCGGCCGGCTGCAGGCCTCCATGTGGAATCGCCACGGTATTCACCTGAACACCAAACTGATGATGTACAAGGCCGTCGTCTTGACGACACTCCTTTACGGAGCGAAAACCTGGACCGTCTACTCGAACCAAGCGAGGAAGCTGAATCACTTTCATCTCAGCTGCCTCCGCAGAATACTGAAGCTGAGATGGCAAGACAGGATTCCAGACACGGAAGTCCTGGAGCGGACCGGAATCCTCAGCATCCATGCCATGCTGAGGCAAGTGCAACTGCGATGGAGCGGCCAACTGGTAAGAATGGACGACGAGCGACTACCCAAACGACTTTTCTACGGAGAGGTCGCTACGGGTTCTCGCCGGCAGGGAGGTCGAAAACGACGCTACAAGGACACTTTGAAGAAATCGCTGAAGCAACTGCAAATCAACTCGGCGACCTGGGAGGACCTCGCCCAGGATAGACCGGCATGGAGAAGATCAGTAAAGACTGGTTCAGCAATCTATGAGGCCAACCGGATCGCCGCCGCCAAGGCCTGTGGCTCACTTATTAGAGCGTTGGACTTCCGATCAGCAGGTCGCGTGTTCGATCCTCGGATGGTGCACCACCTGAGGTTCGGTAGGACTGGCTGGCTACAGCTAGTAAACCAGAAAAAGTCATTTCAGTCTCCCTCATCTTTGCCAGCAATATTTATCTGCATATCATAGGCTTACTGTCTAACCGTCTCAGCCACGGAAAGAAAAACAGCGTAGAGCTTTTATGTACACATCATACCGCAGTATTTAAAAGCACCATCGGCCAAGATATCACAATAATGGTCCAATTTCATCAGTCTGTACTTGAAATTAACTGTTTGCAAGTTCACCGGGTAGCGACTGGGTGATGGTAACTAGTGCACTCCAGAATGCACTTATCGCCCGCATTTGAGTGCGCACTAGTGACCACAGTTGTACCCGTGTATGTTATCCCTAGTTCAGTAGTATATCTATCTTGGCCGCGGTTTATTCGGCAAATGAACCCATTTCGCAGTGGACATGGTTGAGTTTTAATGCGCACCCAAAGAATATAGACTTTTGTGACCATAAGTACTAGTAGAACCATAATCTTCACTGCCTTGTCATGATCGTAGGAGTTCATTTGTAGCCGCCATCGATATGATCAGCCTGGCTGCTCCTGCAGTATCTGTAGGTGGTTAATTTAATATAAGAGGGAATTCTTTAGCATCATTACCGGTGTATAAATGATTTCTTCGTATTTGTAGGTGCCAGAAATGCATAGAAGCCAGCTACGATGAGCAACTATGAAAACCATGTCTTCAGTACGTGGTGCTACTGATCAGCTTCGTTTTATGATCTGCTTACGTTTCCAGTCCAGACTGTTTTATTCGAGAAAACTGTCTGACTTCCTGTATATGGTGTAGCGTCGTCGGAGGTACTAGAGTCAGGTCAAATTAACCTTCGTCGGACTAATGCATGTTTAGATTTTTCTTGTAAAAACTTTACAAGAGCTCCATTCGTGAGATACTGTGAGGCCACTGTGATAACTCGAACTTCGACTTTTGCTTTACCAATTTTATCAAGACTTTGTTAGTCCCACGATGGACCAGGATACCATGAACAGATTCCAGCTGTTCTTCACCGCTGAACTAAAAGTGTCCTGAGAGCTAAACATCGGACTGTAATGGCTACTTCTCAGGGCGGTCTTTATGGCACTCTCACGCATGCGAAATCCAAACCTCATAAAAGCCTGGTACATGTAAGTAGGAAAAGGTCGTGTGTGGCACGCGTAAACAGGTTATTTAGCTTTGACAATCCCTTCGGCTGCGCCCACCTCCAGTCGGCTTGTCATTGTCTTACCATCGGAACAAGGTGGATGAGGGAGGGGAAAGTGCATTAGATGCCTCGCAAGTCGCCAGTGCCACGCTCACTCCATGAGACACGGTGGATTTCGTCGCTTTAGACAATCGAGGTGATAGGTGACTCGAACGACTTTTACTACGTTTTAAGGCATAATTAAAAGGATTGTGCAGCATTCGGGTTTGCAGCCGCTTTTCCACATCACCTTATCCGCTCATTGGTGTTTCGCTGATACTTGAGCAAGCGAAACTGAGATTCCCAGCCAGAGTGATAAAGAAATCATAAGAGATCGTTAGGATCATTTTAGTTCCAATCTGAACTTTGCGACAATTGAGACTGTTGTCTGGTTTGGAACTTAGAGCGATAAGCAAGTTCGCGGTCATCACTTAGACAGAAAAGAGAGAGGTAAAGAGATAGACATATGCTTAGTTTGAAAGTATCATTCCGAAATTTTCAGCAGAAAGTCCTCCATTCACCGTGGATGAAAGTGGGTCCCAAAACAGATAACATAGGAAGATGCCAGTCGATATATAATGGCCGAACACTGCAGCTGTCGACATTATGAGGAATCGTCGGTGAATGCTTTCCAAAACGGTACGCGGATAAACTCATTTAGGTATTTCGGATAACGAAGAGAGATAAAATTTGTATAAAATGATAAAATAGGCCAACCGATGTACAAATAAGAAAACCTCCATGTGAATGAATAGCAGAAAAAAATGGCGCATCAATTTCAATAGCCCGCATTTAACAATGGCTTCTGTGTCTAGTCAATGCCAATTTGAGTGAATAGATGACCCACTAATTTCATTCATTGATCGCGTCCACACCTCTTGCATTCAGTCACCCCTCTTTGCACTCAGAATTAGCGGATGCACATGAAAAGTGAGTTCGGCAACTGAGACGATAATTCGTGCGAAACTAAACTGGTGCGCATTTTATATATTCAGCTAGCCTATTCCGGAAAATGCCTTTTCCAAACGCAGAATATGTTTATAAATAACGTGAGTAATTTAAATATTAACATGCTTGAGTGGAAATTGACGTTGTCACGTATTTCATCGGATTACCTTACTAATAGCTATCCTAGGTTTAGTTTGCGCAACACACATGTATTTCTGGGAGGAGAGAGTAGTTTAAACTCCAGATTCTTGCTAAAGAGAACTTGCCGCACTTTAAAATTGATTTTTTCCTCTATGAAAATCAAATGAAACAAGGTGGAAGCAAGCAGGTTATTTTTAGAAAAACCACATGTTTTATGGATTTTCAAAATTCATATTTGCAAATCTGTATCCTGTGATGCCCTAAAACGTAGCAATAACACCTACTAGCAATTCTTTTTTTATACGTCCCGATACCTTTCCGCCCTTTACGAATACTTAATATCGTACCACGAAACTGCCCTTCAAAAACTGACTATGTTTGGTGTGAAGCATGTGATAAGCTATTTTTGTATGATCTAGTTTCCGCTAATTTACGAACGGAAACAGAACGGACACAAAATTATCCGTTTTCGCACCATCTTGGTATTTATATGAATACTCTGTTGTGCATTCACGGTCTTAGAAAGAAGCCTAAAGGCAAGCCAACATAGTGAAAATGGCTTAAATATAAGAAGAAAAATTAATTCTTCCATTTAAGGCAGCAACAATATTACTAAGTTTCAAGAAAGTCAGAAATGATCAAAAGTCTCACTTTTTAAACGAAATAAATGTTACAAATAATTTTTTTCTGGTTCGGTAATTTCCGCCTTTTTTTAAAAAAACAGCTGTTATTTCTAAATATCATATTGCTACTTTTAATATTTCTTCTATGGTTTCAATTCAGCTAAAATATTTTATTAATATTTCAAAACTTTGGTTCATACTTTTGTGCCCGTTTGCTAGTGGTTAGCTATCGTTCGTAAATTTCGGCACCTTGCATGAGATAGGTCACTTACTGAATGTTGACTTGCCTATTAATTGACTTATCCAAAGTTTTGGTGATTACCCCGGGCGCAGCCTCTATTAACTCGCTGAGGCAAACCGGATCACCAACGGTTGCATGGCTACTAAAAGATAAACAATGGGATGGCCGGTTCTAGCCACCCCATAAATATAAGTCACTTACACGGTTTTCACAGTCTTTCACGAGTGACAGTAGGCCTATTTGTCCGAATTTTCCTACGTTTGATAAAGTGACCGCAGTATTTTCTCGCGACTTCTTAGTGCGTCGATAGTTTCAAATGTCAGGTATCGCTCCATGGAACTGATGAGTAAGAGACATAAAATTAAACCAAATTAGCAGCTCATAGGATTTTCCCGAAATCGCAAGACTCAGCTAGGATCTGTAGCGAAGCCTGGGTTTATTCATTTCAGGTGCCCAGCTGACTGTTTCTACAGGTTAAAATTATGATTATTTCGCAATTTGTCCTCCTATTGCAATTGAACGTATTAGCTAAGTGATGAGATAGAAAGAGAGACAGGGAAAAACACTTTATTTTGAAGGCATTATTCCCAATGTTTCAACAAAAGCGTCCCCCGTTCATTGTGACCGGAATACGAATAAATAGATGTCGAGAGAATTAGTGGCTTAGCACAAAACTGCACCGCTATTATGGGGAAAAAATAGAAATACGAGTTTCTGATTTTCAGTCTCCTTACACGTCGGGTATCCTGGCAGAACTGGCAATACGGAGCGTTGATATTTCGATGTGTGGCAAGAGATGTGCCGAAGGTCACGTCGTATACAGCGGAAAAGCTACAAAGCAGTTAGTTGGGTTGAAAGCAATGGACAATGTCCTCCAGAATTCGATCCCCGAATTGATTGCCCTGGGCAAAATGTTGCTATATTATGTTATCGACTAAAAGATACATGCGAAACTATCAACAACAGAAGAAGGCGTTCGGACTACACGTTTTAAACTCAGCATATATTTTTCAAGCATAGTAGGAAAAATGCCAGTGGAGTAATAAAGAATGTGAGACAGAGTATAGGCCTCTAAAAATCTCAAGATTAGGGGTTGACAGTTGTTAAAGAGATGGGCAGCATCATTCTGAATTCAATCAGAAAATGCCTTGACCGTTATGAAATACCGCCGTACCCAAATGACATAAGGGACACTGAGAGCAGGAGAGAGCATTTTAAGAACACACTTTAAATCGAGTATGCAAGAGGGAGTATGCATGCATCTATAAATATTCAGATTAGGGACTGTGAATGTGTGTGACAGGGATTTTATGAATTTTATTTAAAATAATTGTAACATCAACTGAGAAGAAGACATTTGAGGAAAGACGCTCAAACATTGAGGATAATGTCGAAGGATTCAGGAATGGGACATGGTTGCCGTCGAAACGCAGGTTAGACTGATTTATAAGCATGATACCAGTTTCCAACGCCCATACCAAATTATGATCCAACCATGCTTCAGAAATGGGTGATTAGCCGCATAAGTCACGTGGGTATAGTGAGTGCGGAGAACAACAAAATCTGTAAACTAAGAAGCAATCTGTCCAGGAAAGCCACAGTCAGATATTTTGCTAAGATGGAGGTCGTGAGGGCCCATTTTGAATGCAGTCATGAAATGTATATGCATGCACACGACAGCCCTTACCTAGGTCTCTTAGCTCAGGGCAAACTACAAGAGCAACAACATTCAAGCTACCGCACCTGGCTTTATAAGCAGAAGGACATAATGGAGCCTAGAGTAAACAGTTTGGCAAGCTTTGGATTTGCGGAGGACTGAAGGATTTAGGACCAGAAGTATTAAGTGATTCAAGTGATTCTTGCGGCACGCCAAACGTCAGATGGCTTTGCTTCTATGGAAGGCATGTTAGTCGGATATATATATATATATATATATATATATATATATATATATATATATATATATATATATATATATATATATATGCTTTTTGGGTATACTAGACCTTACGTAAGAATGGTGAGACAGAAGTCATCCCGGCAGCTACTGAAACGCGAACCGTTTGAAGAGGTTGCTCAGCTGCAGCCTCAGACACAGAACGGAAGACACTTAGTGATGACGAAATGTCATTTGCTGGACGTGTAAACTCATTTATAGTGTAGTTTTAATAAGAGCTTTCTTATACCGGCGGGTTATTTTGACGTTCTCTCACATCTGCGGTCTTCTTGACTCTGTCTTGACATCGGCCGCAGGTGGGGAGTAGAACAGAGAGTGAGGTAGATGTATCGTAAGACTGCTTTCACTATAATCCAGCTCAAGTCACCGTCCCTGCACCACCATGCTGTGGTCCGGTGGTAAACATCGTCGAAACTACGATGGTAGAACTGTCGGGCTCAGTTTATCGGTGAGAATCTAAAGATTCCTCCGAAAATTGAAAGAAAAAAAATAGGAAAAAAGCTTTCTAGCGAACGGATCCTTTAATTTCACAAGCTCACCTTTTTATTAGAATGTTAGCATCCTTTGAACTGTCACGTTGACGTAGTTTGTACGTCGGTTCCTCTCGACAACTTAGAAAATTAGGTTATGAGGAGGACATTTCCTTAGTTCTAACCAGACCAGTTTCACAAGGACAACAATGGTCAACGTTTCGTTTAAAAATGTTTTAAGGTAGACAGAGCACGAGTGGACATGGTAAAAGTAAAGAAAATTAGAGATACTATTATTTATGGAACTCCGAAGCAAACTAATGTTATGCACTTAAATGCCTCCAACCGTAATTCTCCTCTCTGGTTTGTTTTGCAATTCGAGCTTAGAAGTGTAGTAAATATTTGGGGGACCGAGTAGATTGAATCAGGCAACGAAACTATTTTGTACGTGAAGAAGCTTAGTGTGGTTAATTAAAAAATTTTCCTTCGTGTCGACACCTCTCCCTCAAAGCCTTGAAGGAAAAGGGGCTTAGGTTCGTGTGAAGTAAATAAACAGCTAAAAGTAATTAGGCTGCTCAAAAGAGGAAAAACGAGTTTTTGTGACAGCAAGGGGAAAAATCGCGGTACGAAATCTTCAGGGCTCTAGAGGACAATATGCACACAAACAAATATAATGCTTTCGAAAATATTCATTAAACGGGGCTTGCTTGTACGATCCGAAAACCTATCAACATATCTTTACATGGATATTTGGACTCGCAACACTAGTTCCGGTTGACAAAGATAGTCCTTCATCAAATTCTGCTGCAAAAAGAGCATTTTATATCCTTTCGAAAGCAGCATAATAGCGAAGAAGTAATTAGCAGGGAAACTATCTCGTCAGTTACTCATGTTTCCGAGGACTGGGCACTTTAGATGCACTGGGCCGTTTTGCGTGCAGAAGGAGGCCCATTTCGTGAGTTCTGTTAAACATTGGACTGCTGTTTGCGGAAAGGATGCCTGAAATTGACAGCCTGCTCTTTGGCGGACGTTTAAGGGCGATCTACCAATCACAGTGCTATATTTCCTGTGAATGGGCGTGATCTGAAGGATACGCGGCAAAGAGAGCAGTATTTGGCTGAAAAAGGCAGCCAATGCAAATTTTGCGTGCTATTTTATTCCCCTCAAACGGTGTTAACAGCATAATCGTAGTTCAAGTAACCAAACAAAGGAGAAAATAAAATCTGAATGTAACGAGGCCACCTGATGTACAATTTCGAAAATGTCCATGTCAATGGGAGGTACCAAAAAGATGACAGCTCAATTTCGAAAGCCCACTAGAGAGATCTTTTAGTAAGGATATTGGGTAAGGATGCCTTGTATGACCGCCTAAAAAGGACACGGGATAGGGAAATCCTACAATGCATGTGGCCTTGCGCTAAATTCCAAGAAAATTATGTTTAGGATTAAGATGAGGTTTAGAGTAAAGTTTAGGGTTAGGTTTAAGTTGGGGGTTAAAGTCAGAGTGAGGGTTAGGGTCATGATAAAGCTAAGGATTAAGGTTATCATCGTGTTAACGGTAGGGTTTAGGTTTAGGGTACGAATAGGGTTAAGATTAGAGTGACAGTTTAGTTTTCTGTTAGAGTACCTGGTAGCATTAAGACACGGGTATATCTAGCCTTCCTGAAATTTACCGTAAGGTCACCTATTTTAAGCGATTCCTTTTCCCATGTCCTGTTAAGGCGGCCATAAAAGGCACCCCAACCGACTGCTCACTTTTCTGCTCGCCAAATATGTCGCTGAATTGAGGTAACATCGGGTCACTTCGAGTCTCTTTGTCATATGATCCGAGGCTTACGGAACAGGCGACATTTTAAGTCCAGTCCCCATAGTCCGTCAGCTCAACCTTCGCGAATTATAATGCCCACCGTGTGCCCCAGAGCTTGATAGGCGCAGAAAATGACCTTGTGCCTGAATTAATTCATAAAGAAAGCAGACTTGCGCCGCATCTACCACACTCTTTCATCCCTCGCCCTCCTGGGCGGGTGACAAGGCAGAATGGTCGGATATGAGATCGGGCGCAGTGTTTGACATAACTGATCAGCCCGTGTTCGTCTGCCACCTACGACCCGGTAGAACACCAGGTTTCCATTAAAACGTGTGGGTAACTGGGATCTCACATGTGGCAGGGGGTCATAGGGTAGGCAGCAGGAAGCAGGACTTCCGGATGTGGGGACGCACACCGGATACCCTACCTGGTCAAGCCCGCTGGTCGAGGTGGGTACCGGGGTATGGCTGCTAGACAAGTCAAATTTTTGGTAGCCACAGAGGACATTTTAGTTTCAGTTAAGGCCTTTCCGTTCACTCCCCCCTACGCCTCCCCTAATTGTTACATTTAGGGCTACCATTCGTCTTAAGTATTGGGTTAGAGGTTAGTGTTAGGGATTGTGGTTAGGGATAGACGTTAGAAATAGGTCTATGACTAAAGTCAAGCATTAGGGTTTGGACATAGTTGGAGTGTTAGCATTAGGCTATAAGTGTTGTCAACTTCAATTATCTCTCAATTATCTCTTCAGTCGCGGCCACAACGGGAGTCGAATTTAACGATACATTCTTAATACTTTCTCCTTCAATGTGATTGGTCATCATGGACTGGGTTTCAGTTTGCCTGGAATAGCGAACTTATGCTCTCGATTTTCATTTTCTCGCCCGTTTAAAGACTTTAATTTGCAATATTTCAGCTCGCCCGTTCGCGTGTTTCGGTTCTTTTTGCGTATTTAAACACGCTAATGGTGTTAATGCACTTTTTATAATGTTTCCTCTCGAAAGCAGCTGAACCAGTTTTATTCGGGTATTTTGCCGCATTGCGAGTCGCTCACAGTGGAAGAGCCTCTCTTTACTTACGCAATGACCGATTGCGTGGAAAAATTCTGAAGTACCATGGGAAATATCCTCCGTTAGCTTACCAGTCGTTCTGAGGAAATCAAAGGCAATATCGACATCATTGTGGACTTCGAAAATTTTCAGCCGTTTGAAGAGGAATATGATCTATGGCCTAAACTAAACGAAGAAAAACTTGCATTAGGATGATGTTCTACGCCATATTCAAAAATATCCTGAAGCAGTAACAGAGATTCGCACTGATATTGGGAGGTACTCTGATGCAAATGCATAACTTCAGACCTGGAAAACCCTCTACCCACTTGTTCACCGATTGCATTTTTGCACATTTTTTAGCGCAGACCACCCCTAGCCTCCGTCACGCCCTCAACTCTGATGAACTAACGGTTTTGGAACACATTTAATCTCAACAGGGCCTGTTCAGGCAGTTTGCCGAAACCCTGGACTTCATCATGAAGTTCAACGACTTAAAATAATTGAACCTTCACTCTACCAGGTCTCGGATGATGGCTATCTAAGACAGGATGATGATCTCACTGATGAGTACTGAAGAACAGTGTCTCTCTTCTGCTCCGAGGTAATCCCAATGCTCAAGTTGGTGGATCCTCGATAACCTGTGGTGTCACTTCTGGATGCCTCGCCGCCTACTTTCGAAGCACTGCCTCCGTAACCGCGTTACAAAGGCTGACCCTCTGATGCTGTGATTGCGCGACATGGCCGATGTTTATCATTGTCTATGATCATGTAGATCCGTCTGGTGTGCTTTGCAAGACCGCCAAACTTGATGCGAAGAGCTGCGTACGAATTCTATAGAAGCAGAATCCGAAGAGTGTCGAATTCTTGCTCAACGTCCTCAAGTACTCAAACTTGCAGTTCAACGACGAACTAACGCCAAGGGTAATCAGACATCTCTTTGAGTCACGCCCGCACTCACTAGCTTTTATTCCGTATCCCCAATTCTCATTGACCCTATGCGACCAGTCGTATTTCTTCTGTATACACACCTGCACTTGCAAGAGGTGGCATGTCGGTGTCCTCTCCTTCCCACTTTTTATAAAATGAAGTTTTTTTTTCAAAAACCATCTTGCCCTAGCCGATTCCTCCACTGACAAAACTTTCTCTCTTTGAAAGTATGCAGTACACGTGTCCACTCTCCCAATCCATTGGTTGAAAATTGAAGGCGACGAACACGTGTTTTCGGTAACTCATCATCGGGACGGTACAATGACATGGATACTAAAAACATGAAAGAGTGACAGTTTATAAGTGTCTTATGGTTGATAATAACTGTCCCTACGCCGGTCGCATGGCGAGGACAGTGGTTCGAGGTCACTGGGACTGGGGGAAAGGGTAGACAAGGTAGGCTGTGAGCAATGTTCAGGGGTAGACTGCAGGCAATGAATAGCACTGTCCAGGACGCGGGTGAACGACTGTCGTCAGGGGGCGGGGACAGCGTATGGACACCACGTGAAGTGGTGGTTGGCCACGGAAGAGACAGCGCCTGTACGAGCGTCTTCTAACAGCACAGGGTTGGGTTTGTTAGCTGTATAGCCACTGCCTCGGCTGTTACTAGCACCCGTTGGCGTAGGCCTTTCGAGAAGTTGGTTGCTGAACGGTAAACAACCTCAAAGGCTTCTTTGGGATCAACGCGGTGGTTATTATCAACTTGGTGGGTGAGATTAGAACTCCATATTGATCTAGCTTTACCTTTACCTTACCAGGCAGGTATGTGTTCACGTATCCTCTTTTCCAGGTGCCCCATTGTACGGAATGAATGAGAAGATAGACATAGAGGTAGCCTTCAACGGGAGTGTTACCTCTCACACCTAGGAGTGGAGAGTTCGTAAAGGATACCCGTCAGTTCGCCGCGGGGAACGCGCTCGTAATGGCTGTCTTCAGACGTCGTCTTACTATTTCGCTTGTTGCATCCCCTAGGAAGGGCAGTCTTATGAACACGTCCTTCTTTTCTGCAGTTAAGGTGATAGGATTTGTTACGCGCTCCCTAATTTTCGGAGAATGAATTTTTCTGGGTATCCATTTTCACGCAGTGTGTCCTGCACCTGCTGGCGCTCCGCTTCAACCGTTTCAGGAAATTATCAATTGTCAATGAGGGACTTTTGAAATTGCGCTTCCAATTTTTCTTCTCTGTATTGGCACAGTTAATTTCAGTTGCCCTATTCCGACCATTATATACCGATGTCTAATCCTCTTTGTTTATTCTAACTACAATAAGGAGGTCATAAGTGCACGACGCTAGCACCGATTTGAAGTAAGTCAAATTTGACCTACATTTTGAGCGTCATTCAAGAACCATTCTTCGTGATGGCAATAGTTGCAGTTTTCGACTATTCGTTTGTGATCTTCCGGTGTTATGTGGCTTGTGTACCCAATCTTATTCACGGTGACCGGGGGACTCTTTTTGCTGAAAATTTTGGAAATATACTTTCAAATAAAATGGACCTGCTCTCTCATTTCGGCTTGATTTATTCCTCATAAAATTCATATCGCTGTCATTCTCGTAGTACAAGAGTCTTTGACTTCCGTTTTCTGAATGGAGCCGCATATCTGATCCTCGTCAGCCGGGCATGGAAGTTCGCAATGCGAGTGAATAAGCTACTCTTCGAAGAAGAATGACGTGAAGTCACATAAGAGTGTAATACAGCTATTTGGCCTGATTGTGTAATAGCAAAAGGGTGTACCCTGTCTGGTTTGGTATATTGCCAACAGACCACAGCAAGTGAGTCAGACATCCTTATTCCCACCCCATTGTCATTGTCAGTAACACTTCTCGGGGAATGATGGGAAGGGGCGCTCCAAACTCAGAAAGCTTTTGACGCCCCTTAGAGGCAGTTTATTACACGTCTGCTGCCTTTTGGTCTTCACGTATTTAGCACCCGTTCCCCTCAACCCCAATGACTAAGTATGAGTCAGTCTGGGGGACTAACCTCTAGGACTGTCATTAACTGAATCCACTTGTGGACTGGTCCTCAGCCATCCTTGTGAAGTCAGACCAACGCGTTTTCTTGACTTCTACGGACTGTCTACTCTCTCACTCTCTCCCTGCTTCTCAAATGACCCTTTTCTGTGGGGAATTGCCACTGTTTGAATAGCAAATCAGACCGACAAAGGGTGTGAGTAACGAAGACGGTGTGTTTTATCACCTTCATTGTCTGTGGCAGTGGTAGTCACTCCACATATGGAAGTTTATCACACTTTACCTGTGGCATGGAGGTGGTGGTGAAGACGCCCCATTTTATTGGTGTAAAACCGATGCACCTGCCCCGGAGTATATTCATAAATATGATCACTCACTAGTAGACGCCTTGGCGAAAGTTCAAACCTTTTTGTAAATCTCCTATCTGAGAGGGAGAGCCTGTCGGAACATTACACACATCCGTTTACCGCAAAGAAACATAAGTGGAAGTAATTCTACACCACGAGAGCAACAGCTCAATTTTTCTCACAGGAGTGCCGTCAACATTCTGCTACATCGAGCAAAAACACATTGTTCTGACGAAGAAAGCTATCGAGCCGAACTCAATTACTTGTTTGATTTACTCTCCCAAAATAGTTACCCTAAGGATTTTGTGTGTCGATGCATGAAACAACCAGGGCTCAAAGAAAAAGAACTAGATAGCTCCTATCAGGTGCCCAAAACAAATACACGGCGAATCCTTACTTATAGTAGGAATGTGTCTGAACAAGTTGAAAGACACTTGCGGAAACACCAAATAAAAGTGGCGCACAAACCGATGACTACAGTACGTACTCAGCTTGAGCACCCTAAGTATAGGGTTGGCTATCTTGATACAAAATAAGTCGTGTATAAGATCTCGTACGAGGCCTGCCATAGTGTATATTGTGGCCAAACGAAAAAAGCCGCCTCCACACGCATCCACGAACACCAACTAGCGGTCAAGAAACGCAACCATTTGTTCCAAGTGGCCATGCGCAGCCTTGATACAGGACAGACATTCGCCTGGGAAAAAATTCGCATCGTAGGAGTCTGCCCCTCCAAAAAAGGCCGAGAGTTTCTTGAGGTCATGCACTCCAACGAGTCGTGCATCAGTCGGCACATTGATTTAGATGCCGTGTACAAAAACCTCAGGGAAAAGTGGAAGAGACGAGAGCCAATGAAAATCGACTGATGCACACGGCAGCCGCTTATGGGCACATTCAAAAAACGGCCATTGATTTTTTAAGCACGTTTGACATTTTAACGGTTTTTTTGTACATTTACTCAAGTCTGACGACAAACCGGGGAACCAGTGTCCAAAATATATCAATAATGTTTACCATTTTTCCAAAGAAACTATTTGTCTTCTATAAGGCTTCTTTTTATAGACAGAATGGCATTACTGCCAAAGACAAGGGAAACAGGAATGACCGTTTCTGGCTTATTAGCCGTCATCGGCCAGTCCTACCCAACCCCAGGTGGTGCTCCAACCGAGGACGGAACCCGTGACCTGTTGATCCGAAGTCTAGTGCTCTAACCATTGAACAGCGGGTTCGTTTTGATCGGGAATATTAACAATGGTATATAGCCACTCACCGACCGTTTACAAGACTGATTGGTCCCTTCTTTGATCGCAAATGGAAAGCCCAGTGTGCAGAGGCTGGGGGCTTGGATTTTGCTGGTCAATGAGAATGAGGACGAAGCACTGTGTGAGTTAACTGCATGGAGCATGATGACGAGAATGAAGCCTGTGGTGCAGACTCACGTTCGATAAAAAACCGAAGACTCGATTGAGAAGGTAGATTGCAGTTTATTCGTCAATCCGGCTAGTGATTGAAAGTGTTGTCATGTATTCTGATGTTTGATTGCATGGTAAGTCCTGGATCTCTGAGCAGTTAAGAACATCCCTTTTCATTTGCGTGATCAGGCTAGACCCTGCCTACCTCTCATCGGTTAATTGACCTCACTTTCAGATCTGGTATCTGACGAAAAGCAGCGCTGACTCAGTTTCCAGGATGCGTGTCAGAAGGAGAAATAGAGGCGATCATGAGGACAGAAATTTCATTGGCCTGATATTTCGGATTCGTACTCAAACTCCTTGGCAGAGACGGGCACGCATGAAGGCTCATAAAGCGCGATCACCCAACGATTAACGCGAAGTCTGCTAATTGCATTAGGCATCTGGCTGCCTGGCAACGTCGGCCGATAAATGCGGCACTCCTTGGGCCTACATCACCACTATCTGCGAAAGTTTTGATGATGCGTTCGAGTAAGAATCCGAAACTTCAAACCAATTAGCTTCTTCTTCCAGCGTTTGCATCTTCCTCTGTAACTGCCGAGCGTGTCTTACTGAGTAGAAACCTCATCCACCATGCATCGGTACGAATCGCCTCTTGGATAAATGCCTATAAAACGGCCCTATTAGCAGCAATATGGCTCCCGATTTTAGCCTCATTTGGTCCTCATTCCTCCCGGGAGCTTTTTACGACATGACAGTTCGAGCATCGATTCCGACTGTGTCCCATGGCAGGATGGGCGTAAGCAGGGTAACTTGCGCATGATGTTGATAGAAGGTTTGCGAAGCATCTAACGCACTCTCTTCTTCCCTCGCTTACCTGTACCCGGCATCGTGACAGGGTGGTCAAGAAGACCGGAGGCGGGATCCAGGGGAAAGGTGACTGGCTTGGCGTGAGCCTGTGCCTGGGCATTTTATGGGTACGCAGCCTGAATGACGGGTGCCAAGCCCTCATCCGACACCTGTCATGGTCCAATGCGTTGCCCCATGTGAACCGTTGTAGGACAGTTACTACGAGGTGAAACAGTAGAGAAGCAGGTGTTCGCCTTCGGCGGATATTCCCCTGCAAACGCTAACTGCACTGGGGTCCTGTTTTTTTGGATTCGAAGGCCTCTCTGCATTCGCCCTCATGTTTAGCTTATTCCGAACCATCGCTTAACTGTTTACCTGAAAAAAAATGTCCGGTACCAAATTTAATTTAGACGACCTACACAAGATGTTATTGTTTCTCCAGAAATTGGGCTACAGTTTGAGATTGAATTTTCATGCACTCAGTACAGCAACTAAATCAGGGCGAACCTGGTGGTGCCACTACTGTCACTGTTGTTGCTACGGGGAGTTTGACAAATCGACCTTATACTACTGCTTATCCGCTGAGAATTTGCGAAGTTTGCGTCATCGTAAGAGGATGCGATCGCTGGAACAAGAAGTTTATTGGCCTCGAAACCAGCACCAGAGACCGTCATAGATAAGGACGCTGGAGGCGGAAGGAGTGCAGTATTTATAGAACGCAGATTGTTGTCACCGCCTGAACACTATACTTAGTAGATTCCATGGGCATCGCTGAGGTTGGTTCGTCTGCATTGGAGTCTTTAATTACTGTAATTTCATCCCAGCTATTTGTGTAGCTGTAACTGGGACTGTGTTTGTCGTACCCTCTCCGCTTGGCTACTCGCTCGGCCCAGACAAATGCTCAGCGCAGCATATGGCGGTGGGAGGTCATTGCGCTTTTTAATTGACTGCGGGCCTGAGACAAGCTGCTCGCAGATCCAGCTCTCACGGTTATCACCTTTCACGATAGCTTTGACCCAACCAGGCTTGAAGACCTGCCGGGTCCCGTTGAATGAGCCACGATCTGAGAGCTAGTTATGCCTCATTACTGCTGCTATGTGTTCAGCCACTCGCATCTCCTTGTCTATCAGACGTAGATGCTTTGTTTGCAAATGCACCAAATCCGATAAAAATTTCCTTCACTTCGATCGGTGACTCGGTCACGGCCCGGAGACTGGTAGAATTGGGCTAAAATATTCATATCAGCTTCCGAGTGGATCCTGAAAACGCTTTCCCGAATACTTCACCCCAATTCTAAGCATAACCCCTGACAAAATCAAAGACCATGTTACAATATTACAGGCCTCGTTAAGAAGCAGAGCTTCGTCACCAAAATGCGGCTCCCACTATCTCCGTTAAAAGTACAAACAAAAGAGTCATTGAAGTAATTTGTTCAGATGTTATCCTGTTAGTTTCGGCAGAGTTCCTATTTCATCATCTCGACCGAAACCAGTCAACTTTAAAGCTCCGTAAGATGTATAGCTGCATTTATTCTGTTCCGTTCAGCATTTCAACTTTCTTTGTGCAATTAATCGCCTAGTGTTCACGTCATAAAGCCATAGGCCTCAGCGCATTTGGTAGGGTGAAATTCGTTTTGCCAGAAATTTCAACGCAGACAGTCGCTGGTGAGTCAGAACTGTGTATGGCTGGGATTTTTTACTTGCGTGATTAACACCTCCCAATTTCTTTGACAGTTCGAGAAAAAATAGCCTACCCAACAGCAAATACGGACTTAAAACTCGTTGTGCTGGGCTGAGCCTGCTAGTAAACCTCACTTTACGCACAAGAGGTCATAATACCCAAGACCTGTTACAAAAACAATGATAAAACTGCATTGTTCACTGGAATTGACACTGTCTACTGCTTTCAAGGCTCTGCTAACGAAGCAATCTGCTGTGTAAAATTTTGATTTAGACAAGTTGAATACAAGAAAATAGCAGTATCTATGTGATGATATCTGGCTATTCTATCCTTGGGAATGGAACCTGGAGAACCTATTGGCAAAACGTATTTCAACGCTAAATTATACGCTGACATGTTCTCAGGTGATGAGGGGTAGGCGGTCAGAAAACCAGCCTAAAAAATAAAGAACAGAGCACTGACCAAATGGCAGCGCCCCTAAGCGTCTGGTGCGTAAAATTCGCCTCGCAACCAGTGTGTATTTGTTTGGATGTGCCCCCTAAAGGACCGCGTGGTAGATGCGCTAGGCCAGCACGGGGTACAATCAGGATACGGCAGGCGTTATTCCTATTTGGGATGTAGTCCCATAACAAATGCCTAACATGAGGGGTGCGCGTTCCCAGCATGGGCACACGTAGGTGCCAGCTCATGTCGCACCACCCACTGTTGCTATTTACGGCTATGGTGGGATATGATTCACCGGCACCCGACCACGCCTCCGGTCTTCTTGACTATGTCTTGACACTGGGCACTGGCGGGTAAGGGAAGAGAGAGTGCAGTAGATGCAGTGCATGGCTACGATCACTTAAAACAAATTTGCGTACAAGTCACCGTCCCTGCACCGCCCTTCTGTGGAGCATAGGATGGACATCCTCGAACTACGACGGTCGAACTGCTGGATGAAGTAAAACTTAACATCCTTGGTTGATGCAGTAGAGTAGAGATATATCAGGAACGCCTAAGTCACGGCGCTGTTAACAATAGAGCTTGAACAACTACAGTATTGTCGGTTGAAGGGATTGGGGGCATGGAATTCAGCTTGAGCGCCACTCAGCAAGTAATGAACTGTGATTATGTAGCCGCTAGTTCTAAAGATTGTCAGCGCTGCCGCTTAGCCATGCCGCCCTATGTCCGCCTAACACGTGTGACAAACGCGCGTGCGCGCTTGCCTCAACCTCACGGCTTCCGATGTCGTGAGGTCAATCGATATTTCTCTCTTCATCGGCCGCACACAGTTCGCGCCGGGGGCAAACCACCTAAAGGGCTGACACAGCTGAGGACGTCACTTGTCTGGTGATGCCGCTAGCGGTACTGCCTGTGCTCTCTCCGTCTCACTGAAAGCTTCCCTGCCTTCTAATTTGGGCGTCTTCTGGTTGTCGAGTGTCCTTCCTTGACGGTCACACCACCTGCCCTGAAAACCGGCAAGGATGGCCCGACCAAAAAAAAACAGCTGCAGTCAAGAAAAGTTCGGCAAAAATTGGTACAACACATGGTCCTAGTTCGATCATCCCCGGGCTTTTTGGTTGTCACAGAAATAAATTTGGAAACTTGGGGTAAATTCTGCGGTTCTGTCGTAGATGGATCCAACAGGCATAACTCCTGTTCATTTGTTTGCTTCCAATTCACTGTCTGCTGGGTGGTCAGTGAAGAAAACCGACTTTTTGCCGGCATATTTCAGAGCGAAGCCATAACAATTATACCCTTGTATATTCCTAGGCAAATTGCGCTCAATCCAATTTTGCAGGAATCCAAAGTATTACAGGTTAACCGAAGCTCCGCTGATGCCACGCGGCAGTTGAATGGCGTAATTATTGTCCGTTTTTGCGGAGGAGCTTTCGGGAGCACGACCCTACCAGCACACTCCTTTCTGGGACTCATATCGATTTGACCCAGTGCGCTGTTTTCACTTCGGAAGTTTGGGCTGCGCCTTAGGTGTAGGGAGAAGCATGTGGACAAGAGCGTCGGCGACGGGAATTTGGCTGTCCGCCGGTCGCTGCTGTGACCCCGGCCAACTTATGAGAGTCACGGTGCCTGGGGCACTGTCGCAGGGCTGCCAGTGGACTTAATCGGTACGCCGTCTCGTCTCTGGGATGACTCACTACGACATCTCGCCTTTTCCCAGACCACAAATGCGACACCTCGAGGATGGCATCTTCGCCTATCCGCCTAGGCTAACGTTCCCCCCCCCCCACCTCACCTTTGAGGTGGTCTCGGTTTGACGCGAGCTCCTTGCCTGCGTGCAGCCTGCACAGGACAGAGAGCCGCATGACGTTGCAAATGACGGCAAAACTCTCCTCCTGGTGACACGACCTTAGCTCTGTAAACACAAGCCCTAACGTGCAAAGTGCGCACTTGGGGCCGACGGCGGAAGGGGAGGGGTATACTGGTGTCACCACCACGAGTACCCCCCCTCCCCTCGCCCCCCCCCGCCCCTCGTCGTGGCAAGAGGCATGGAAAGGGTTCGGCTTTCGACCATTTGGAGGAAAAGTAGTTTGAATGTCATGCTGCTAGAGGTTCCTTTTTTATGGAAAATTGTCACGTCATGGTCACTCAATTGAGGAAGCCGTAATCTACTTGTTAATTTTCATTCAAACAGACTACCACAACCCGCGACGGAAAAACCGACTGTTGAAGAAATACGCGAGGATGCTGGCTAACCGTTTGTACTACTGGCCTGTTGGTAGGAATTTATCGCAGGATTCGCCCCCCACCCCGTCCACCCCGGAATAAAATCGGTATTCTGGATAAAATAATTAATGTCTATGCAGATGCCGCCAAAAGGTCGTGCATTTTTAAAGGAGTGACCGGTTTTTTTATGTGCATAAGACTGGTCAGGCTCACTTGATCCTCTATTCGAGGCAAATATTGGCTCCGGATTAACTTCATTTTCACGCGCTTTACTTTCGTCCTCCAGTCACCTGCGTTCCTCATTGGCTTTTTTGACCGCCGGTTCCTTTACACCCATTCAAGGGGGTCGGTTTCCATATACTTCGTCCGTGGGATAGCTATTCGGTCTCACTTTAATTCCGCGGGTTCCACTTAGCGTATTTCTAGTTGGTAACTAGGTTAAAATTACAGCTATCTTCTCCGTTTGCTTTTCCAAGGTTTTCCTTGTTCATACTTCTGCCCTACCCATAAAGCCTGTTTTGCCATGATTCCCTAAGACATCTCGAATTGTGGAGGTCATGCTTCGTCCTCGAGAGCAATAACTTTTTGTTCCATAGAGAGAGAGAGAGAGCTACGCTTTATTTGAAAGTATATTTACAAAATTTTCAGCAAAAAGTGTCCTCCGGTCACGGTGAATAAGGTTGGGCACGCAAACCACATAACACCGGAAGCTCATAAACGAATGGTTGAAAACAGCAACTCTCGACATCATGATGACTCGTCCTTCAATGAGGCTCAAAATTTACATCAAAGTGGACTTCGTTCAAAATGGTGCAACTTTAGGGTGCTGTTGGCATCACTATTGTAGTTTGAATAAAAAAATAGGGTCAAAAATCGGTATATAATGGACAAAATAGGCTAACTGAGTTACATTTATGAAAATTTACCATGCAAATGGAGAACAGAAAAAAATGGCGGCTCAAAGTCGAAAGCCCCCCCAGGTTTTCACTCTGACAAAAGCAAACTCAAGCTTGCCGAGAATGAGAATGGGCTTCCGAAATTCGTGGAACATTTTTCATGATCATAATCGCCAGCACACTTGGCCTCACGATACTGCAGTCTGTGCAAATAAGATTATCGAATACAACATGACAATATCGCATCCTTTGACCGAACGAGGTACAGGAACAAGGAAAATCGCAAAAGAACCCTTCACACACTGGTACTTACCTGGTGAGTGCGTGACAGTTTGACCGTCGTAAGCGACCAGGCACACCTGGTGCCTCGCGCATTGTGCATAGCCCCGGTGAATCGTGCATGACATAGTTCATAGTGAGGCTGACTTGCGCAGCAGCTTACAGACTCTGTCTCTTTTTCACCGACCTAGTTTGGACAACTGGAGAATGTCTCGGGAACCGGAGGTGGGCGGGAGCGCAATAGCCGATAAGGATCCAAGGCCCGTCCACACCTGTTTCTTACCACCTGCTTCACACTTCGTGTACCAGGTGACTCATGATCCTTACTGTTCGTAAGTACCATAAAGGAAAATCTGCTAAGGAGACCTGGTTCACGGTCCCGAGAAGGACCTAGATATCTCTCACGTTAGCAACCTTCTAGGTCACGACGTCAAGGTCATTGTGATAGCTTTATGAGCGGCCGCTCTATTAAAGTGAAAAGTGTGCAGATTCGCCGAGTCTCCAGAGTTGGCCTCACTCCGTTTACTAACCACCCTCCTCCGCCACCGCCCCCTAATGAGTACACGCATAGTCAAATGGGAATAACCCTCATCCAGCCAGCAGTATTTGCTAGACAAAGTACCAACCTTGGGCTTGACCTTGAAAATCCGGTGTGGAGCCCCTCAAGGGCAGCCCTAGAGCAAGGGCAAATAATAATATAAAAAATGTCGTCAGCAGTGACTAACGAAGCTAGGATGGTCATTTCAGTCTTATCTTAGGCTCTTACCCAGTCATACTCTAGCTCCTCGTTTTTCAGACTTGCTGAATTATAGGATGTTAACTCGGTGAGCGACGGAGACCTGATGCGAACTTCCGGCTTACCCCATCTGCACTTGAGTACGGCTTACCGACCTCGGCAATTAACCCGGAAATGGCCGCTATAATGGCCATTGTTTTCGTGGGTACTCTGTATAAGATTCATATGCCGTGAAATTATTCTCTTTAGATATGAAAAAAATTAGAAACTTGCCATCCACTAACCTCGGGTTTCAAAATTCGATTTTGTAAATAATGGCTATGACAACAACAACTAATAATAATAATACTGCTACTACTACTACTACTACTACTACTACTACTACTACTACTACTACTACTACTACTACTACTACTACTACTACTACTACTACTACTACTACTACTACTACTACTACTACTACTTCTACTACTATTACTACTACTACTTCTACTACTACTACTACTACTACTACTACTACTACTACTACTACTACTACTACTACTACTACTACTACTACTAATATCACTACTACAAAATATTTTTCGGAGATGCACCAACATAGAATCTCGCGGTCTTCTAGCTGCAGTGTACGCAATTCGATTTTGTAAATAATGTCTACCACCACCACCGTCCTTATCCTCCCCGCAATTTCCACATGCTTCTTCTTATTTCCTCTTTAGTTCCTTCACTACTTTTACGCGTGATGTTTTATTTGTCATTCCTACCCATCGAACTGTCACTCACCATATCATAGGAAGGCAAGGGTTGTCCTGGATCCTCCTCAACACCGTTTTTGATTATCCTACTTTTATCCCTCCACAGTTTGCTCTGACCCAGTAGTCTACACTATTCTGACGAGTTTACATGCCAGCATGGTTAAGACGCTGTCATTCCCTCTGTCGCTGCCTACCGCACTTTCCGATGCTGCAGAAGCGGAGACGCATAGATTGTTCGCAATTCCCTTCCATACAGAGGGAGGGGGGAGTTCACTGTCACTAAGCAAGTTGCAGACTCTGGCGGTCATTGCAGGCCACTAACCATGGACGCCAGTGTGGGGTGGAAAACACGATACTGATCATATAAGGCTAATTTTTAATACCTCTTTTGTAAGACGGGTATAAGCTGATTCAAGGGGCTTTGCGGTGGCCGCTCCATGGGAATGCAACTCAAATCACTGGCGGAAAATACTATCACCCATCAGCCTCCTCCTCCTCGCCCCGTTTCTTCCTCATCTTTATCATAATCTTCTCATTATTCTTATTAGTCTGCTTCCCTTTCACCCTGGCAAGCTTATCCAACCAGAATACAACTGCGTCCATCCAGCAGTAGAGTATCTTTCCTTGCTGGCGGCTGAACAACCCTGGCTGAAGCCTACTAGCTCATTTGATCCAGCTCGGGTACACGCATTCGGATTTAGTGAATTCTGCGATGTACAACTTAAAACAGCGCCGATAGTATTGTAAGATTTAACCAGTCGGATCTACAAAGCAGTATGCCATCTTGACTTCTGTCAGATATATTGACCAATTGCGTGTGCAGCTAAGGGCGATCCTAAGACCGAGATATAGTATGAACACAGCAAACTGGTTCCTGCTCTGCGGGTTCATTGTAGCAGAGGCCGAATGACGCGGCTTTCTATTTCATCCTCTGTTTGCGGTTTCACCTTGCTAGAACCCCGTTTGTTTTAATTTTTATCCTCACGCCGGTGACCTTGTCCTGAATATGATTGGCTGTTGGTGGAATTTTTGAGATCAGCTGCTGTTTTTTTTTCATTTGATGTTCTGCTTTACGCTTATGAAAATGCTTTTCGCATACCATGTTTACCATTTGCTATTTTTGAACTAATCCACTTAGTCCACATCGTGGGACTGTGAAATGTGTCCCTCTCATCTTTTGCTCTTATTCATAAAGATGTCATATCGAAGCCGAAAAGGCCATGCGGGCAGGTTATCAGGTGATGGCTATGTTAGAAAACGGCCTTGTGTCAGAAAAGACCTACAACATCAGGAGAAATGTCGAATTAGCTAGAAAATGCGACCTGAGGTTGGAATAACCCAAACTGTCGATGAACGACTACTGAACAGTCCGCCGAACAAGACGCCAACCACGTGAACCGTCTTCTCCTTGCCTATTCATACGAACTTGGATCATATGATAACCTTGTAGCGTCTGAAGAGTGTGTGTGTGTGTGTGTGTGTGCTCAGAGCAGTATAATCATAAGGGGGGTGTAGGGGTACTAGTTAGGGATAGCACCACACAGATAGCATTTGGTCGCTCCATTTGTCTCGTACAGGTGGTGAATGCTCCTTTGGCCGCCTCTAACTGGTACCCAACTCTCACCTGTGGTTCCTCGAAGTTGGGTTCTTCCCAGCGGCAACACCCCTGGCAACTGTCACGACCGGCGGGCTAAACCAAGTGAGGGTCTCCGGTGTTGTGTGTGCCTCCACACCCGGTATGTCTGACTCCCGAACTTCCCGCCTCCCCCAACTCAAAAAGTCCTACGGTGGGGGTGACAGCAACCCCGTAGGCGGCCCAGTCTAACTCGGGTCGTTCTCCCACTAAAACAAATCCGTGACCCATAGTGGAGTTCGGCAGCCGTCTGGGATGTCCGAGCAGCCCTATTTAGGGACAGCACTGCTTGCCTCCTCGCGGAGAAAGGGGCTAGAAAAGGTGCCCTAAACAAACGATGGTTATCACGTCTTCTGCAGCCGGCCGCGGCTCGCAGATCGCAAATTACGCGGTCGTATAACTCAAACAAACAATACCCCCGTCCCAATCACCCTCGCCATACCCTCCAGGCTGCTCTTGTGAGTCCACTCACAATAGCAGCCTGGAGTGTTCGTTCCCTTTTAGACAGTCCTAGGAGCAACCGACCGGAATGGAGGACGGTGCTAGTCGCTCGGGAACTGGCGCGCTACAAGGTGGACATTGCTGCTCTCAGCGAGACCCGATTCTCTGAGGAGGGTCAGCTGGAGGAGGTGGGTGCCGGCTACACCTTCTTCTGGAGCGACCGGTCAAAGGCAGAGCGACGGGACGCTGGTGTTGCCTTTGCCATCCGGAACGACACTGTGGGACGTTTGCCCAGTCTGCCGCAGGGTATTAATGATCGCCTGATGAGTCTTCGCCTGCCTCTTCGGGGAGACAAGTTCGCCACCATCATCAGTGCCTACGCTCCCCCAATGACGAGCTCTGATGCGGTGAAGGACAAATTCTACGAGGACCTGCACGCCCTGCTGGTGACTGTACCGAAGGTGGACAAGATAATTGTCTTTGGTGACTTCAACGCCCGTGTCGGGACGGACCACGCTGCCTGGCAGGGAGTGCTGGGTCCCCATGGTCACGGTAGCTGTTACGATAACGGCCTCCTTCTTCTGCGCACGTGTGCGGAACACCGTCTCCTGATGACCAACACCTTCTTCCGCCTTCCGACGCGGGGGAAGGCCACGTGGATGCACCATCGGTCGCGGCGCTGGCATCTGCTGGACTATGTTCTCGTCCGGAGGCGAGATCGACAGGACGTGCTGGTAACCAAGGCGATCCGCGATGCCGATGGTTGGACAGATCACCGCCTCTTCATCTCTCAGATGAGGCTCCGACTGCAACCCCGACGAAGGCCCCAAGGTAAGAGGCCGCCATGTAGTAAAATACTCTTTTATTAAATTTGCCTGCTCACTGTTTTGATTTCAGCAACCAAATAACCGAGAATCTGGAGGACCTGCATGCTCCAGATGATAACGCTACCGAGGAGACACGATGGTGTCAACTGCGAAATGTCATCCAGTCCACCGCCCTTGAAGTCCTCGGACGCGCACGCCCTCAACACCAGGACTGGTTTGACGACAATGACGCCGACATCAGCAACTTATTCGCGGAGAAGAATGGACTACACAAAGCCTACATGGACCTTTGGACTGCTGCCACCAAAGCAGCCTTTTTTCAGATGCCGGCGCCTTGTACAACAACGGCTGCGGGAGATGCAGGATGCCTGGATGATCCGAAAGGCTGAGGAAATCCAGGGGTATGCGGACCACAATGAAATGAAAAACTTTTTCAAAGCCATCAAGGCCATCTACGGCCCGTGTATCAAGGGGTCCGCACCGCTGCTCAGCTCTGACGGCACAACACTGCTGACAGAGAAATCGCAAATTCTGAAGCGCTGGGCCGAGCACTTCAGAAGTGTCCTTAATTGCTCATCAGCCATCTCCGATGCTGCCACTGACCGGCTCCCTCAAGTGGACACGAACAATGACCTGGATCTGCCGCCTTCCCTACCAGAAACCATCCGGGCCATGCAGCAGATTTCCAGCGGTAAAGCACCGGGATCCGACGCAATCCCACCGGAAGTCTACAAGCACGGTGGGCCCCGGCTGATGGCAGAACTTACAACACTCTTCCAGGAGATGTGGCGCCAAGGACAAGTTCCTCAGGATTTCAAAGACGCGACCATCGTCCATCTCTACAAACGGAAGGGGAACCGGCAACTCTGTGATAATCACAGAGGCATCTCGTTGCTCAACATCGCCGGGAAGATCTTCGCCCGTATCCTTCTCAATCGTCTTAACGGTCACCTAGAGCAGGGCCTGCTCCCTGAAAGCCAATGTGGCTTCCGCCGACACCGCGGAACAACCGATATGATCTTTGCCGCCCGCCAGCTACAAGAGAAGTGTCAGAAGATGCGAACTCACCCATACACTACCTTCGTGGATCTAACGAAAGCCTTTGACACGGTGAATCGCGACCGACTGTGGAAATTCTTGCAGAAATTCGGCTGTCCTGATTGGTTCCCGCACATGGTGCGTGAGCGTCATGACGGGATGACGGCGTGCGTCACTGACAGCGGGACGGTATCTGAAGCATTCGCAGTGACCAACGGAGTGAAGCAGGGCTGCGTACTGGCCCCCACCCTCTTCAGTCTCATGTTCTCGGCTATGCTAATGGACGCCTACCGTGATGAGCAGCCTGGTATCCGCATCGCCTACAGAACTGACGGGCACCTTCTCAACAGTCGGCGTATGCAGGCTCCAACGTGCGTGTCTACGACTACAGTCCATGACTTGCTCTTCGCGGACGACTGTGCCCTTAACACCGTGACGGAGGAGGACATGCAAAGGAGCATGGACCTCTTCGCCGAAGGCTGCGTCGATTTTGGATTAACAATCAGTACAGCCAAAACGGTTGCTGTGCCCCAGTCGGCATCCAGCGCGGAATACAATGCTCGTTGAATCAATGTCAACGGTGCTCAACGAAAAAACGTGGAAACCTTCGCTTATCTAGGAAGAACGCTGTCACGCAACGCGAGAATCGATGACGAGGTTGCCCAACGGATCTCCAAAGCTAGTCAGGCCTTCGGCCAGCTGCAGGCCAACGTGTGGAATCGCCGCGGTATTCACCTGAAGACCAAACTGAAGATGTCCAAGGCCGCCGTCTTGACGACACTCCTTTACGGAGTGGAAACCTGGACCGTCTACTCGAACCAAGCCAGGAAGCTGAATCACTTTCATCTCAGCTGCTTCCGCAGAATACTGAAGCTGAGATGGCAAGACAGGATCCCGGACACGGAAGTCCTGGAGCGGACCGGAACCCTCAGCAACCACGCCATGCTGAGGCAAGTGCAACTGCGATGGAGCGGCCACCTGGTAAGAATGCACGACGAGCGACTACCCAAACGACTTTTCTACGGAGATGTCGCTACGGGTGCTCTCCGACAGAGAGGTCAAAAACGATGCTACAAGGACACTGAAGAAATTGCTAAAGCAACTGCAAATCAACCCGGCGACCTGGGAGGACCTCGCCCAGGATAGACCGGCACGGAGAAGATCCGTGAAGACTGGTTCGGCAATCCATGAGGCCAACCGGATCGCCGCCGCCAAGGCCAAAAGAGCGGCACGAAAGTCACCAGCGCCCCGGACCAACATCGTCGATGCCCAGGCCCTGCCAACATGCCCGCGCTGTCAACGCATCTTCCGCGCGCGAATCGGCCTGGTTGGACATCTTCGGACGCAATGCACCAACAATCC
This sequence comes from Schistocephalus solidus, assembly GCA_017591395.1. Taxonomy (NCBI): domain Eukaryota; kingdom Metazoa; phylum Platyhelminthes; class Cestoda; order Diphyllobothriidea; family Diphyllobothriidae; genus Schistocephalus; species Schistocephalus solidus. The sequence goes on from WEDG01004629.1 coordinate 251,450, forward strand.
GACAATTCCAATTTCTATGTCAAATTCGGCCAAAATCTCCTTTTGACTCTCCCACCCTCACTCCTGGAATCAATTGCATTACTCCCAGCATCATAGAGACCACATCCATCTACTCATCGCCTGTTACCCCCACCACCGCAACCACCACCGCCTTCGCCTTCACTACCTCCACCACCACCACCATCAGCGATGGGGAATCTCTCCTAAGCTGTACTCAATGCGACCGCACATTCACCTCACGCATCGTCCTGGTCGGTCACTTGCGAATACATCGTACAGAGACCGGTGAGCCAGTGCCTGGAACACCATCACACAGCAGAGATCGTCGCCTCCACTGCCCTCACTGTCCTCGCGCATTCACTCATCGCATGGCTCTATTCGGTCACATGGGCATCCATAACAGCAGAATTCACCGCAATGCCGACAACACCGATACATCATGCACACCCTCCGCTCCTACCATTCTTACCGCCACTGCCACCCCCACTACCATGAATGACATCCCCCCAGCCTCTACCGATTTCTCCTGCCCACAATATGCCCGCAACTTCAACTCACTCATCGGCCTGGTCGGTCACCTGTGAATCTATCGCACGGAGGCTGGTGAACCAGTGCCTGGGGCTCCGACGTACAGTCGCCGCAACCGCCTCCTTTGCCCTCACTGCTCCCGCATATTTACACACCGCATAGGGATGACTACTACTACTACTACTACTACTACTACTACTACTACTACTACTACTACTACTACTACTACTACTACTACTACTACTACTACTACTACTACTACTACTACTACTACTACTACTACTACTACTACTACTACTACTACTACTACTACTACTACTACTACTACTACTACTACTACTACTAATAGGGATGCCTTGTATGGCCGCTTAACCGTACATGAGAATATAAAACGGACCCGCACGCTTAAAATAGGTGGCATTAAGGTAAATTTCAGGAATGGTAAATATATCCATATCTTAATGCTACTAATAGCCCCAACATAAAACTAAACTGTCACACTGACCTTAACCCTAAACGCCCTGATCTAACCCTAAATGCAACTTTGATACATATTCCTTGGAATATAGCGCAAAGCCACATGTATTGTGAGCGGTTCCTTTTCCCGTGTCCTGCTTAGGCGGCCATACAAGGCATCCTTACCATGCTCCTTTTACCTTGCATTCCTTCTCGTCTTAATCCTCCTCCCTCTCTTTCCTTCCTTATTCTGCTTCTTCTCTTTATGTCTCCCCCTACTTCTACTCACAATGCTGAACTATCCTTCCCTACGCATCCATCTTCTAGGACTCTAGCAGTTGTCATCGCCACCGCCCTGGATTCTCTTCAACACTGTTTTGAGTATCCTAGTTGTACCTCGTCACGGTTTGCTCTGACCAAGTAATGCACATTACGCTGGCGAGTTCTAATGCCTTAATCGACTGCCTTGTCAGTCATTCTTGCGCCCCCGGTTACCGCGCTTTCCCATCCCGTGACACAGAGGTAGATTGACACTATCCCCTTCCCCCTTCCGTCACTGGGAGACCATCGGGACATCCGGCTGCATTCACTGTCTGTCCACGCAGGCTGTTCATCGTGGACGCGACTTCGCTCCGGAGTTGACTCAAGAGGCAGAGTGGCACTTGCTTCGTGAATACGGACGCCCCTGGCGGATAAGTACTGTCATTTATCGATTCTATTGTCCTTTTCTGTTTCCTCTTCCTCCTGCTCCTCCTTCACCGGCCTCCTATTCATTCATTCTTCTCCTGTTCCTTGTTCAGAGGCTGAGGGAAGTGAGCGTTTCTCAGCAAGACAAGCCATTTCCGCTAGCAAAGTTACCCGGACTGCTCAAATCTCCAGCTTACCCCTGAGGCCCCTTACGTCAAGGCGGACGTTTGGAGAGGTTTTTCAAACTGGCAGACACTGCTAGTTTTCTAAAGAATCAAGCTTAAAAGCAAATGTTAAGAGGGACTTCAACGGCTCTTTTCGGTGGCTTAGTGTATGCGCAGGTAAAAGCAGCAAATTAATGCCGGCACGAGTGGTCAGGTGACTCAGTTTTTGGACTAGCGAAGTACCATCCGAAAATGTCAATAAGAGCACTTCATTTTGTTGTCCACATTCCTACTTCCGGGCAAGCCCAACTGTTTGCAACCACCCTCGGATGCACAGGAATGGTCCAGAATCTTGCTCCGTGCATGAATATAATAAACAGGACTTTTTAAAACATTTACACAAAGTTTATATAGTTGAAAGTTGAGTCAGGCAAAACCCTAGTGTAGTAAACTGCTTTGACGCATCAAGGAGCCGTCATCTGACTGAAACAGCTGCGTGCATCTGCCTTAATTTGAACTGTTTGAGTCACCCATAAAGCGACCACTTATCGCATCTTGATTCCACATCGAATGACTTCAGCGCGTTTTTAAGAAGATGCCTTCAGTTTAAGTTTATTAACTATGCATCACGGCAGCTCAAGCTTACTGTTCGGTTAATGGCTTGCTACCGTACAAGGGAAGTAGGAGATTGTCGACGATGTCTGTGCATCACGTTAGGCAGAACGAACAACCAGCTTTATTCGGACAGATCAGTAAGAGAGGGCGAAGATGAAGGCCGATCATGATCCTGTCCAAACGCTTAGTCTCCCAAAGGCCATTTGCAACTAGTACGACACCCTAGCAACCATTCTCCCGAGGGTTTTCTGCTGATGCGGAAATCAAAATCCCATTGTAATAAGTTTCAGCCCTCAACGGTTCATGCAAATGCCGCCTTTTAAACGTATAGCACTTTATTTCTATCAGCGATTAACTCACTGAAGTCTGGTATATATGGAGATAGAGATCAGGTTGTGTGCGTGGGTCATGCATAGACGGGCTGCTCAACTTTTTCATCCGCAGCGTTCACACTCACCTCTGGTTATATTAATTTTTTCTGCAGGTGTGGGAACACCTGGCGAGATAGATGAATTAAAGAATTCACGGGCATCATTACTGCGTTCGCTAGAGTCGGGCTCCGGACGGATTTCACCTCCTGCTACTTGCGATCACATGCAGCGACCCATCATGATACAGAGGGAAGGCTAGAAGGTTTCCAACTGACGGGGTAACTCGGTTAATCTATCAGGATGGAGAGCCAGGCTCCAATCGTTCCTTCTTAATGTGGCCTTTATGACACTGGGATCCGAGTCGTACTCTTTTCTTGTTGCGTGAAATCATGGTACTTTGTGCGCAGACCAGGGGTGGTGGTGGTGGCAGACCTACACGCAGGTTCCGACTGTGCCAGTTACCTCTGTCTGCTCCTGCCACCGGTTTTCTTATCTTTGTCATGATACTGGACCCAGATGGGTAAGAAGGAGAGACTGCGTTAGATGCAGTTCATGGCATCTATCACTAAAAACTAACTCACGCGCAATTCACCGTCCATGCGCCCACTCTGGTGCGGGGCACACGGTAGACTTAGTTGAAATCGACGGTTGAACTGTAGTTGACGAGTTCGTTGCTTTGTACTGTTTCCTTGAAACGCGGGCTAATAGGTGGTTGTTCCACTGCGATATTTGGAACCCGGTTTAAATGCTCACAAAGATTTCGGAATCAACCCTAAATGTTCGCGTGCTGATCCATTTTGGGTTCTACAGTGATGATGATTAAAGGAAGAGGCCTTTATAGACTCAAACCAGCGCAGAGGTAGAAAATTACCGACAAAAACCAGAGAGACTGAAGTGAGCATTTCGGGCTTATTAGTCGTCCGCCAGCCATAGCCAACCACAGGTGGGGCCCTACCCGAAGCTCCAACCCGCGGCCTGGTGATCAGAAGTGCAATGCTCTAACCATTGAGGCATGAGCTCGTTGTTTTGCCAGTTTTAAATCGGGAATATGGATATTTGTTGATGAACACTCATCAATTGCTAACGGAACTCACTCATCCCGCTCTGCTTTGGGGCTCACTTTCAAAACCCGTCGGCAACCGCACGGCGTCTAGTAGTAGTAAAGGCAGCTGCATAATGCCGACAAAGACAATGGAAACTGAAATGGCCAGTTCTCATTCATTACCCATCATCAGCCAGGCCTGCACAATCCCAGGTGGTGCCCCACCCGGGGCTCGAACCCACGACCAGTTGATTAGAAGTCCAATGAGCTAATCGTTGAGCCACGGGCTCGTGTTCTTCCGATTTAGATCGGGAATATACACCTTAATGAATAGGCACTCACTGATCGGTTACGGGACTCACTCGTCCCGTTCTGTTTTGGTGTCCTCTCTATCGAGCCCCGATGGAGCCGCTTGTAGGATATGCAGTGGAACATTACCAATCAGTGAGCGCCTATCCACTAATGTGCATATTTCCGATCTAAACTGGCAAGACCACGAGCGCTTGGCTCAACGGTTAGATCGTTGGGCTTCTAATAAACAGGTCGCGGGTCCGAGCCTCGAGCAGGGCACCACCTGAGATTGGGTATGTCTGGCTGACAACGGCTAATAAATCAGAAATGGCCATTTCAGTCTCCTTGGTCTTTGTCGGTTATGTTCTACTGCCTATACTACTAGCCGCTGTACGACTACTGACGGGGCTGGAGAAAGAGAGCCCCATGGCAGAATGGGAAGAGTGAGTCCCGTCACAGACTGGTGAGCGCCTATCCACCAGCGCAGATGTTTTGACCCACAGATCCGTTTAAATAAGACCCGTTACATTCTGGCATCCAAATGATCTACACAGCCCAGTTTCATTCAATCCACAGCCGTTTCCTTTACTAATCATAGGAAAACCCCAGGTTTGATGAAACCAGGGTTAAAAGTAAGAATATTTAGATATTCGGACGCACCAGTCAGACTATTCATTATCAACACTCCGCGTGTGGCTGATTGTGGGTGGAACTGGTTTGCAAAATTTCACGTCAATTTAGGCCTTACAGTGGTCTATATCCGATTCCCAGTCAGCCACTTAGTTTTGTTCAGTTACCAAGATCAATTAACATGTTTAAGTTTAAATACTTAGACAATTTTAGAAATAGAATATTTGTCTTTTCAGACTGATGGATCTAAATTAGGTTGCGATGTGTGAGGATGCGAACTTTAGGCACCTAGATGGGGATGGGGGAGGTTGTGGAGACTCACCTGAATTCGGTCACTGGAGATGCCTAAAAAAACTCAGGTCACCAAGCCGCGATTTTTGTTCCGCACGTTTAAATCGCCCTGAGGAGAATGTTCACCGCCCTTGGCGTTGCGTTCTCTGGATGACTACACCTCGCCTGACTAATTTTCCCACACATAGGACCGAGTTTTTGGATAGGAGAGAATGAGCACGGTCTCATTTTAAGGACGAGCCGGGCTTTCAGGCATGCTCACAGGAAGAAGCCCATAAAATTTGGCCATGGGCTGAATAATGCGTTCCCCATAATCGGGCTTCCGACTACTGCGAAGTTTCGCATCAGTTTGTCCCAGAGCCTGTCAGTGGGGACGTTCCTAAATCCTCGGATAGGCGATGCTTTGACCAGGTTTAATTTTACACTACATCGAAAAAACAACGTCCTGACGCTGTCCTGCTACCCTTCGTAATATATAGTACAGATCCTGCAGTTTATATAAAAGAAAGTAGAACAAAGAGAAATAAGGCGTATTTTAATGTGACGAATATGTGCGCGTACAATGTCTGCCGGTCTGCCCAGCGTGTTTAGTTAACAGAATATACGGATCAGCTAGATCCACTTGGAGCCGGGCAAATAAAGCTGGTATCCAAATTTCCCAGAACTGGCAACAGGCCGTAGCAAAGCCGACGATCATGGCAGGGGTGGTGGTGGGTTTAAGGTAGGTTGGAAAGCTCAATGCTCCTGTATGCCACAGTGACGCTGCTACCATTACGCCAGCTAGATAAATTGGTGGGCGCCGGTTACTTTCAGCCCGGTAGCGCCGAGTGGCAGAGCCACGCGATTGGCAAGTGGGCTGGAGGGGGGAAGGGTTGAAGTTGAGTTATTTGGGACTCCTCCGGGACCTTAAAATAATGCGTCGTTAGCGGCCGTGCGTAAATCACAACACCCCAGCCTCCGCTCCATAACCAGCACCACCACCACCACCACCACCACCAGCATGATCACCACCACTTCCTCCTCCTCCTCCTCCTCCTCCTCCTCCTCTCCTCTCCTCCTCCTCCTCCTCCTCCTCCTCCTCCTCCTCCTCCTCCTCCTCCTCCTCCTCCTCTCCTCCTCCTCCTCCTCCTCCTCCTCCTCCTCCTCCTCCTCCTCATCCTCCTCCTCCTCCTCCTCCTCCTCCTCCTCCTCTTCCTCCTCCTCCTCCTCCTCCTCCTCCTCCTCCTCCTCCTCCTCCTCGACAGGGAGAATTATGCTGGATATTCGTTAACACTATTATTAAAGTAAGTTATCGTTCTTCGGCCCAGACTGACGTCTGACAGTTAATTGAAAGGTAAACAGTCTCTCCTCCATACGCCACTGTGTATTGGTCTAGAAAAAATAAAAGAGGAAAAAGGAGGAATGAGGCGTAGGAGGCGGGGAGGGTGTGGGAGGAGGAGACAACTTGAGGGGAGCGGAGGCAGAGGAGAATGAGGACGAAGAATACGATGCGGAGTGGGATGAAGAAGAAGAAGAAGATGATGAAGCGAACTATATCCCACTAGTCGGATATTTGCGAGTGCATGCATACTCTGAGGCTGCGCTATCGAAGGAGACATTCGCGAAAGCCTACATATGTATATTTGCTATATTCCAAAGGGAATACGGTTATGCGATCTCCCTCGAAGACGCGCAACTTCAGAAGCATTTTTTGAAGGGGTAATTTCATGTGAATATCATAAAATCTACGCTAAAAATTTCATATTTGCAGAAGTCTCGATGTGTTCTACGGAGCACATCAGCTGAACAGAGGGCATGAAAGCATTGCAAAAGGGTTCGCATCCGAATGTGCGAGTTCGAGGCTAAGTTGACTTTGAGCGAACGTTTCATGAAAAAAGGTCTACGGTGTCCGCAGTTTGTAAAAAAATTTAAAGCATTCCAGCAACCACTCTAAATCAGGACATACAGTACTGAAATACAACAAATTAGTTCTTTCGAGCCCTACAACCGGAAAGGTTTCTGTCATACACATCGTGAGGTAGTACGCATAGACGAAGTCAACAGCGGCTGCGCCCAATTCCGCATCAGACAACTGACCCGCTCGGACTGTGGTCTGATTTCGGGGGTGGGGAAGAGAGTGAGGTCAACAGCTCAGCGCATTTTCCTCACTATAAACAATCTCAGGGGCTTGACACTATCACAGTGCGCTAAAAGCCGGGGCTTGGAAGGTTGCCAACGGACGGGAGCACTCTGACCGCGTGGTCAGTCCAATGTGTGTTTTGTGTGGAGTGGCTGACTGGCGACCTGAGAGTCAGGCTGCAATGGCTCCTTCTTAATGTGGCCTTTATGGCACTCCCATTCCGTGGGATCCGAGTCAGGTGTGGTGGCGCGCCCAGCAGTGGCTCCGGCCGCACCAGCCACCTGCTTCCTATCCTGCCTCGGGTCTTCTGAACTCTCTCATGACACCGGGATCAGGTGGGGGAGGAGGAGAGATTGCGTTAGATGCAGTGCAAGTCTGCTATCACGATAAACTAAATCACGCGCAAGTCACCGTCCCTGCACCACCCTTCTGTGGAGCATACGGTAGACATCATCGGACTACGACGGTCGAACGGTCGTATGTGTGTTTGAGAGAGAGAGAGTGAGATAACACTCCAGAAGATGAAAATGCGCTCACTGAAGCATTAAGTTTCTGGGCCTGACACTTCAGATTTTCGCTCGCATCAGGGACGGTAGCAATGCGCTAGGGGGTAATCTCCTGCCAAACAACGGAAGGTAATCTTTTGATGTCACATTAACGTTTTCTTCTATTAGTCAGCAACTGGCAGTCGATACCGTACAAAAAAACGAAAAACGAAAACTAAATCCTACAAAACGAACAGGATGACACGAAGAATCGGCTCGGACACGCCAAAACCACATAACTTCTGCAGCTCTGCTTAAAAAATTACTGCATATTGGACGGCAGAATCTACGAGCAAGTGAAAGGCACGCTAATGCGTTCATCGATCTCGGGAATCATTGCTGAGGCGGTAATGAAAGGATTGGAATCGCTGATCTTCCGGCACCACACACTGAAATTCTGGGCTCGGTATATGGACGGCACCTTCGTCATCGTTCAGTTCAGTTTTATTAAAGGAAAGTTAGGCGACGCCTTTGAACTCCCTATTGATTTCTATGACATTGGAAATTAAAAAAGGCCGACACATAATGGACGTTGGACAAAGGCATCGGACAAAATTGTAAAATAATATTACTCAAAATTATTGAGTAGTATGTTCTAAAACGCGTAAGTAGTGAATGGGTAAAGGTTAAAGGAACTGTGTTAGTTTCTGATGACTGTACTATTCAAACATCCACTTAAAAGTGTTAACGGACGGAGACACGATAATGTCCGCAGGCCGAGCATTCAAGGCCTTAATCACTCTGTTAAGAAGAATAACCCTCTTGCGTCCAGTCTTGCGCCAGTCATACGTAGTTTGATAGGATGTCCTCTCAAAGTCGTGGTAGTGGCCAGCTAAAAGATGTCGACGGATGCAAGGCAACAATCCTGACCCTGCAGCATGTGAAGGGCTTGTATTAGATAACCGCGTAGCTGTCTATAGTTTAGAGGAAACAGATCAAAATTGGACAATCGTGTCTCGTAATGCAGGTAGCTTTGACCTCGAACAAGCTTGGTTGCAAGTATTTGAACATTCTCAAGGGTGCTGTGGTCTTTGACCGACCACGGTCTCCAGGTTTGTGTGGAAAATTCCAATTGTGGTCACATGAATGTCCTGAAGACCTTATTAAAGCACCTTTGTCAAACTTTGCAAACATACGCTTAAATAGATACGAGCGTGACATGGTGGATTTCGCTACTCTTGAGCGATGAAACGATGGCTTCAGAGAGGGCGTGATCCATACCCCAAGATCTTTCTGGGCCTCTACCTCTGGTAGCGGTGTGTAGTCCACGGTACACGAAGCTGGTTCTGCCGATTCGCAGAATATTGCACCTGGTAGCATTGAAAGGGAGGAGCCAGTTGTTCGAACATTGCTCGAGTCGATGCAAGTTTGAATGTAGATTTGCTTAATCAGCTTCGTTGTGGATGACCTTCAAAATGCTTCATGTCGTCAGCAAACTTGGCAGTCACAGTCCACCAGAGTTACGCAGTCATCAACGTATATCAGGAAGAGGATAGGGCAAATGCCAGATCCTGAGGAACCTCACTCTCAACCGCCACCTCCGCCGATTGTTGATCGCCAAGACTACCAATCTGAGATCGCCCAATCAAGAAGTTTTCGATCCACTTCAAAAGCTTGCCCCTTACCCCAATACGGTTGAGTTTGCATAGGAGATGCTGGCGAGGCACGCTATAAAAGGTCTTCTTGAAGTCTTTGTAGACTGCGTGCACTACGTTTCCTTCATGGACCGCTCGGGTCCATCGTTACAGACAGTAGAGCAAATTGGTTAAACAGGACCTTCCTCTGGGGAATACGTGCTGCACTTCAGAGAGAAGATGATGCGGCTCCATAAACTGCATCAGTTCACGTTTGATGATTTGCTCCATAATCTTGCAACATATGGAGGTGAGACTTGCTGGCTGGTAGTTATTTGCGGAACACCGGTTGCCACTTTTATGTATCGGGGAAATCCACGAAGTCTTCCAATCGGGTGGCAATCTGCCTGCAGCGAGAGAGGCTTGGATGAGTAGACACAAAGGTTCTGCCAACTCTACGGCCAACTCCTTCAACAACTTTGCCGGTATTACATCAGGACCTGGTGATTTGGTTTCTTCCAGCTTCAGTAGTTCCTGCAGAACAATACGTTCTGCTATGAATACTGAGTAAATTATCAGGATCTCTTCCACACTATAGTTATCAACGGTTGAATTGGTCTCTCTTGTAAAAACCGACGGAAAGATCTGAGATATATGCTCAGCCTTTTCCTCGTCCTTGCAAAGTTCGACACCTTCATCCGTTAGTAACAAAGGGATGGGTTCTTTATTTCGAGTGCACTGCTTATGTAGTTGTAGAAGAGCTTCGGGATTTCTGCTGCACGGTTTATCAAGTTACTCTCGAAAGTTTGGCTGGCTTTATAAAGCAGGCATTTTACTCTGTTCCTCAGCGTATTGTACTTCGTCAGCGATTCGACGGTCTTTTCCCTGCGATGAGTTTGCCAAAGCTTTCGCTTGTGGTTAACTTCACTCTTCAGTGTGTTTTTTGAACGCGATTAGATGCTGTTACTAGAAAAAGCATCTCAACAGCGTTTCTCGAACATCCAATTTACGCTGAAGGAGGAGGAAAACAACCAGATAGCTTTCCTTGATGTCCTAGTCCGTCGCAAAAATTGTCGTGACCTAAAAATTAAAGTATTCACAAAGTACAACATATCATGCAAGTAACAAGTTTTATTCACAACCATCCAATCGCTCACAAAAGCAGTTACACAAGGACGCTATACCACCGTGTTGCGACATACTGCAGCGAACCAAAAGACCAGGCCGTCGAATTGTATTACCTTTGACGGTTGCTCAGGGCATAAGGCTACCCGAACCACTTTGTTGACAGCTCATACACAAAAAGGCGAGAAACCGAACCGAACCAGCCCTACATTTAGTGAGTGCTCTTGAATGTGAAAAAATGTAGCGGCATCCGTTAGTCGCCTTCTCACGCCCGTCGGAGTTGGAGTTGCACACTGACCAGAAGCAACTACCAGGCGCCAAGTAAGGAGATCCCCTGGCACAACGGGAAATGCCTGGAGTCTTTTACCAAATCTGGTGTAGTTGCGGATAAAGCAACAGCGACGGAGAAAATATGAGAAAAATCTGCACGCGAATAGCTGAACATGCGGCAGTAAGCAGGAAAGATTCTAACTTTCGGGCCACGGGTCATGCGATGGGACCCGGCCGCACCTTTGAGCTGGATGAGGCCGGAATCCTCGCAAAGACTGACAACCGTGGCATACGAGACCGACTTGAGCCTTAGTTCTCCGGCCCACAGTCCATTAATAAACGCAATGACCTTCAGGGTGCCAAGACTTCGCCACAGCGCTATGCGTGCTCGGATAGTAAAAACCTTCCATGGCAGGAGGCAAAGTCCCGAATAAGCATCACGTCAAGAATCGAGAACGGTGACGGAATTTCAACAATTAAAGACTCGAACATGGGCAAATTTGTAATCATCTCCTTCCGTATTTTACCAGGCACATGGCTGCATGGCACTACTTCCTATAAATACTGCACCCCTGGGGCCCTCATCATGGTGTTCGAACCTCGTGCATGTGTGCCCCTCCTGTTCAGATACAACTTTAGGTACCATGCCATGTGGGTTTGTGTACCGAATGCGCCTTTGAGCCCTAAACACCCTCTGCCTGACTCATCCATGCCTCCTGTTCACTTCCCCCTGCGACATCTCATTTGTCACAAATGATATTCATTCACCTATAGGCCTCGGCAACCTATCCACGCACATTCGGCCAAGTCCTTCACGCCAGGCTCATCAGTTGTCAGAACCGTACACCACGGCGACCACACAAACACACACACGCGGGACTACCCGATATTCATACTCACACGCGCTTGTTCAAGAGCTTTATCCGCCTGAAGTTTCGGATTCAACTCGAACCCATCCTCAGCGAGAGAGAGAGAGAGAGTATCAATTACGGGCAATTCGTACACAGGGGTTTGCATTATTTATAGGATGTAGGCGGTAAGCTACTGCATGCCCATGGCAATTAACGCCCCCATTCAACTGTAACTGCAACACCCTGTGTACGAATTGCACGCACCTGATACTGCCTCTGAGGACGGGTTCGAGTTGGAAACCAAAACTTCAGGCGAATAAAGCTCTTTTCCCAGAGATCACATCTACTTCTTCTCCATTACTTCCTGGGACTCGCATTTTCGCTTGTAGCAACACGCTTGTTCATCATTTCCAGCGCTAATTCCCCTACTCATACGGTGCGAGGATTTTTGATGAGTGCCGTATGCCTACCGAAATGCCGCCCATTCAGACGCAGAGAAGACCGAGTAGGTAGGAAAGAAGAAGACGGTTAAATCGCTGAAACCCTTTCTTTATTCAGCTGAGTTTTCAAACTCGTACAGCAGTCCATGGTCAGAGCTAAAATCAGCGACGAAACGAGCAACAGTAACGAAGGTTAGGGGCCAATCAAAAACCACAAACGCCAGTCTGCAGGCTCTGGATGCTGGTGCAAGGTCGATGCATCGATTGGCAGAGGACGCAGCCAGAAACAGCACGAACGATACGGCATGCATTTTCATGCCTCAAGGACGTGTAAAAGGAGACCGAGCGCATCGCTACGGGACTAGGTGTCGGAATTGCGCACCGGCCCAAAGCTACTATGCGCATCAGGGTCATAAAAGTAAGCGATTGACTAAATCACAGTGAGCGGTCGGGTGTACTGTATCGAATCTCGTGCGTATCATTGCAAATACATAGGTCAGATTGAACGTGCATACGCGAACATAAGCTGGCTGTGCGACGGGGTGAGAGATTATCCCAAGTGGTGGCCTTCAAATGCGAAACGAGTCACGAGTTGAAATTCACAGCCACTGAGATAATCACCCACGCCAGAAGCAAGATAAGCCGCGAACTGACTGAAGTCTGGCCTCCAATGAGAGCTCAGTCAATCGATGCATAAATCTGGTGCCGACACAGAGCCTTACGCAGTCACCCCCAGACTGGTGTTACTGATGTTTGATTGGCTCCTATCACCTATAATTGTTGCTGGTTTTTTGTTGCGCTTTTATCTCCGACGATGGACTGCAGCAAGTGTTCAAAAGCTCAGATGAATGAAGAAATAGTTCTGCAGATCCAAAAGCCTACTTCGTTTTCACCACGGAATGCAAACATTCGCGTCAGGACCGAGGAAGTCGATTCGCCTCAGAGGGTCAACTAGGAGAGGGGAGGATTGTTTTGTGTCAGCGGGATTCCCGAGGGCCTATTTCCTGTTCCGAAATCGGCCTAGCAGAGCACAGGCCCGTCAGATCCCCATACATTTATTAAAAAGAAGCAATGACGGAGGTGGAGGAGAAGCGGGGAATGGCAAATTCAGCTGGAACACGGGGCTCTGCGAACACTTAAATGGCTTTTATCGCCTCCTGCATGGTTGGCGGCAGAAGGGGGTGTCAGTGTTGATTTAATCTTGCGGAGGCGTGCTGAGCGCCACTTTACGGATTGAAGACGGATGTCTGAGGACCGGCCGAATGTGCTAAGATTAAACCCGAAGGATTGACGTCCTTTGCATGACCTACGTGCATGAGAAATCAAGCGAGTGCAGGGCGTAGACCCCGATAGCGGTTGCTGAGACGTTCCGCATTTAATCGAGATCGTTTTGCGGTTGGAGGTCATCAGGCTTTTAACTAGGACGCGCATCTTGCATCTGCTGCGGTCTTTGCCCCGAGCAAGTATTAGTGTCCTGGTTCCTCTGTTGGCCTAATGATGTCGACCTCCGCCTACCCGGAGACCTAAATGATGTCTTCAAGTCGTGGTGATGGTGACCGAACATCCTCTCGGCAGCCTCCGACCTCTCCTCCAAACATCTATGTTCCACCTTGGTATCCAGTGCGGGATAAAGTTCCTAGCTGCGGCATTTACTTTTTGGCTCAAGGCACCCACGCACTGTAGTCGCTGTGATCGCGGCAGGCAAAATCATAGGTGGGCACTAGCCCGTATGACCTTCAGGCCTTGTTTCAAAAAGGAAGAGAATTTGGACGCCAGATGATAGGGTATTAAACTATGTACAGGATCATTGGAGATGAGGGTTGATATAAGTTGGCAGCCGGACAAGGGCACACGTTCGGCGCCTCAAGAGTCGAGGGCGTGTCGGAGTCAACCTTGAAGTTGATCAGTCCATTGCATAGTTGTGAATGGCCGAGAACCGGACTGCGCTCGCCTGGGTTTCCATCCTGATATCTACACGTTTTCGTTAGCCCAGCATTCGGTAGCACAAATAACCTCTCATGGTAAGAGGATCAGGCCATCTACTCACCCACAGAGTACAGTGTTTGATAGTCTTCCCTGTCACCGACAAAAGCTGCGCTCATGTGGTAGTCTATGGGCAGTGAAGCGAATTCTGCTGTTGGCGATATGAAGATTCCGCTCTGCACGAGCCTACGGCAGAAAAGGTCCGTTACCTTCCACGTCGTCCAGTCATCTCCATCAAACTGATGGGCTGGGTGAATTTCCCGAATAACGACGAATCATTCTCCCACCGTTCTCAAGGTGCGAGAGCTGAAAACGCAAAATTGTCCAGATCAGAAATCAGGGAAGAGGGGGTTCTTGATAAATTAATCACCAACTTGTAGCGCACCAATCGGAACTAAGGTTTATCGGTGAAAACCGAGAGTTGACCTGAAAAGTTGGCCCGAAATCCATCATACGCAGTGATTTCAAATAAATCCCTTTTGCCAATGGAAAATATGATTTTAATTCAATGAAAATCAGGCGAAGGCCAGTGTAAGGAATCACACTGTTTTACAGGAACAAGAAATGAATTCAGCGTTAAAAAAATATTTTTTTGGCAAATTTCTGGTGCTTTTGCCACAAAACGCATAAGCACACTCTTTTGCCAGTATATTGTTTTGCTACCCCAAAAATTATGACCGTAAACAAAAAACGTACAGTAGATTGCCTAACTAATGAAATGTCTATATCAGAGTTTGAGGTAGAAGCAGTGCAGGCATTTTAAGGCGATAGTTATGGTTGTGGTACTGAATTGATGCACAAAACGCTGTTTAATAATAAAGACTTAACTTCAGATCGGTTTATTGATAGGAAAACGGGGCTACATGGGGCAAAATCTGACGTTTTCTCCTACGCTATTAAAAGCTACGCATCATAAAATTTTGTTATTTGTGCGCAGTACTAGGAATGAACTTTAATATAAGCCAGAAAAATTGGGAATATATCCCTTCGGAAAACGTAACATTTTGTTTTGTTTTCATGAAAAGCAGGTGAATGCAGGTTTGAGAGATTACATTATTTTCGGAAAAACAAGGGCAGATTTAGTCTAAAAAATTAAGCGTTGCAAATTAATAACATTTTGTAGCAAAAAACAATGTAATAACCTTGGGCTGAATGTATTTTGCTTTACCACACCGATAAGTAGGAACTTAAACGTGCATATATACGAGACGCGTTGACATGCCGCCACTTTTCAATGTCACCGCGTACGCGAAGCCGCTCAAGACAATTTCGATATGCAGGTGACTATTAATGAATAAGGAAACTTGAGACGGAAGGAGCGGAAGATTGACATTTTATCGCAAAATCTTGGCATATATTTGGCCACTCTTGCGTTTGAAATCATAGAACTAGACTAAGAAGTAAGCAAGTCTATTGAGCAACGCTCCAATAGAAAGAGAAGAGTGAATTCTTTAATTTTCAACAGAAATAGTATCCCCACTTTTCAGCGAAGTCGAAAACCGGTCAAACGTTCCCAGATTTCCCTTAACTTCACCTTGGAAAAACGTTGAGTACGCAGACATTCGACAGCGGAACATCTAATTAAAGCGCTTTTTTACAAGGTAACTTACCAAAGAAAGTTTTTTTAAACTAATTATAGGCACATATTTTCCCAGCTTTCGTTGTGGACGTTAATTTTTCTCGACAGCTGGTTTTGATGTTTGAGTGAGTCTACAAATATGCACTAGACGGCCATCTGCATTACAAAGAATGTCCAAAAATGCACTAATTCTGTAAGTGATTTTAAGATATATCTTATTTTAAGGTTTCAATAAACACATCGAATGGAATCTACTTTTATGGGCAGTCGACTAAAGACACTGAAAGTCATAAAGAATTCACCACAGTTTCAAAGACGATTTGAAACGCATCGTAATAGAAAACCGGAAATAGTTCTTAAGAAAGTTAACAATAGAAAAGCCTTCTTTATATACACAAAATGGTACTTTTAAAATTGCGCCTGACGATTCTATTTAAATTTATTAGTCAGTGACCGACGTGTGAACATGTGAGGTTATGAAATATTATATTCCTGTGACGTCCCTATAGGGCGCTATCGCATGTTAGACTGCTTGATGACGGCCATAGATGAATATGCATGCGCAAAACTCTGAACAAGATTATTTTCATTCGTTTAGTTGCATGGACAGGCCTCCTATACAGTTTAACACTTCAGTTTGCTCAATGAGATCGATTTTTCACCTTTTCGTAATTTGTACCTTTTCTAAGAAAATTAGTATTTTTCAACAATTTTATATTAATTTGTAAACCACAATAAGGCTTTTTTTCCTAACCATCGATTCTTTATTGATGCAAAACTTTGGGGGACGCAGCGTGCGCTGATTTTGAGTTAGGACAGATACCGCACAAGAGATTGTGGAGATGGACGCATAGAATAAACAACGTTAAATCGGAAGCATGCGATAAGATACTATTTTGCATAACAATTTTCCGCTAATCCGGGATCTAGGAGCTCAATGGGCGGAATATTCGAATTTTTCGCAAAATCTTATTGCATATTCGACCACTCTTTGGTGAATTTGCAATCTTGGAAGAGGGCATTTAACCAAACAATATAAAGCGAAAGAAGAGTTCTTCATCTTTAGCGGAAAATGTATCATTTATTTTCAGGGAAGTCAAAACCGGTAAAACTTCCGAATATTCCCCTTATTTCACCTTGAAAAAAACGTAAATTTCGCATATATTCGTCAGTTTAGTATCTAATTAAAGGTTTTTTTAATAATGTACCCTATAAAAAGCTTTAAATTGATATTCGGCATATTAATTGCGGGTTTTTGTTGTTATTTTTTTCTCAACAACGGGATATAATTTTTGGATGCATCTACAAATATGACGCAAACGGCATCTGCATTTGAAAGAATATCCAAAAACGCATTACTTCGGCAACTACGTATAAATTATATTTTACTATGAAGGTTTTGATAATCCCATAGAATGGGATCTAAATTTATGGATAATCTCCTGAAAACCCCGAAAATTGTGAAGTATTCACCGCAATTTCAAGGATGAACTGACGCTAGTTTTAATCCAGTATCAAAAATACCAATAAGAATTTTGAGTGAGAGGAAATTTTTTATTATATGCAAAGTAGTATGTATACAATTTCAATTTAAAATTCGATTTAAATTTATTATTCATAGTTACAGTGATTGAGCACGTTTTCGAAATATGGCGCCATTTTGAAAACGTTAGTATTTTTAAAAGAAATAATATTCATTTTACTATTCCCTTAAAGTTTTGAATTCACACAGTTTTCGTACAGGCATGGGTCCCAGTTTGCGGCTAATTGTATAAATCATTCGAAAATTTCGGCACTTTGCATAAGATAGGCCTCACACCGTACACTGACCAGCCCAGCGTCCCCTTCCTTGTCCGTATCCAGCGAAATTCAAGCGCCAGAACATAAACAGATTATTCAATACCACCTACTTAAGTCATCTACGTAATACACACCGCAATCATCAAAATACCGCTGGTCAACAATTAGAAGAGCACGTTATCCAGTTAGGAGCAGACTTGCAGGCAATTGGCAGCATTTAATTGGACTAAAAAGAGGCAAAGTAGAAGAACCGAGCAGTTGCATGAAAAAGAATATCTAAAAAACTGTGGCTTCAACATCAAAGTTCAGAAAGAAATCGGCCCAATCAAGAGTAATGTGTCGGCATTAAGAAGGTAGATAAAATATTAGGAT
The DNA here is from genome assembly GCA_017591395.1 of Schistocephalus solidus. Classification (NCBI taxonomy): domain Eukaryota; kingdom Metazoa; phylum Platyhelminthes; class Cestoda; order Diphyllobothriidea; family Diphyllobothriidae; genus Schistocephalus; species Schistocephalus solidus. The sequence continues at coordinate 269,183 of WEDG01004629.1, forward strand.
GTGATGTAGAGTCCTTTTCGAAGATAAACTCGTGATGTGTGCAACAAATATTATGTATAAACACCAGTGTTTGCGGGTAGGACACAATTCGAGCTCTTAATGTGCGGAACTGAGTGTGCGGGGAAAGAGTACGGTAGATCAGACTGGTAAAGAGCTAACATCAGGATAACTGGTGGGTGGCGATACCGGACGTTCAGGTATGAGGGTAAGATCAAGACCAAGGAGGCGCATCTGAAGATCTATGTCCACCAGCTGATTAACATCTGCATTGAACCGATCGCTTGCGGGCTAAAACAGAAAAAAAAATAAGGGATGGACGTAAGAAGGGCGGCGATCGGACGCAGGGGGAGACTGAAAAGGATTGCAACCACGTGGCTTACAAGACACTTCTGGAGGATATTCAAGCCATCAAGCCAGTAGTTGTACAGCAGCTCTGTCGGTGCGGTCAGCATAACGCGTGTGGGTTTTTAATGTTGACGTTTTATAGGCCGAGGATTCCTCCTTCTCCAGTAAGTCAGCCTGTTTTAGGAACAGGACAATGTTCTACAAGAACAAAAACGCAAATTAACTCGCGAAGTCCAGCAAAGCGCCCCTTTTTTTAGCGGCATAAGTACACACGGAAAACAAAATCAACGAACCCGCCTCCAAGACTTGGCTCGCTTTTTCGTCAGCGCTGCATGAAACCGAGACCAACAATGAGAGCGGCCCTAGGAAAAAAATTAAAAGAGCAGCCATGAGTATAAGACGGATGCTAATGCCCATTATCAGGTACTGCGGCACGTAACCGCTAAAAGGGTAGATCAACGTCACAGAAAAGTGTTAAGGCGAAGGAAAATGGCATCAGTTAGTGCGAACTTCCGATGACTTATAAACAACACTACAAGGAATTGAGAGTCAGCCTGCGGTTGCAGACCGAGTCAATTTCATTCAAACCGCCATTAAAACGAGATGGAGAGCCAATTTTCTATTACGTGGGAGTGTCTCCAGTGACCCGAACGCCCAGGCTAGACACTAGTTTGATCTCTACACTTCTCAGATCAATCCCGCCAACATTTCTTCCCACGCACCACTCTCAGAAGCCACGCGGCCTAGGTACCTAGAACTCCACTAAAAACGAGCAGGCCAGGTCGATTCTTCAACATAACATATGCTGCCTTTCATCCGATGCAGATTCATACGCTGTCCGAGAAAATTATAGATGGACATGTGAACGTTCAAATCCCGAAGGTGCAGAATCCCTACCACCGTCCCACAAGAACAACGGCAAGTATTCCACAAATTACCCGAGCCGGAAGGTCCGTGTCCGCCTTCTCCTGCTGGACTTGCCGAAGACTGATGGCACTGAGATGAGGTATTTCCTACCCCAAAACAAATACCTCTCGGATGGCAAGAATTTCGGTAAGCGCTGCTAGGGGACTTTACATACTAATGGGGAGACAGGAGTCCCGGAAAGTACCAGAACAGGCAGAAATTATGTTGAGGCCTGCATCTGGGTGTCTGGCGACGTTTGTCTTTTGCTTTGTCGTTTACTGCGCGCGGGCGCGCCCACATCCGGGCCTTGTGAATGCGGGAGTGAGAGTGCAGTAGATGCTGCGAAAGTCGAACTAATTAAAAAGTAATTTACGCGCAGGTCGCCGGTGCTGGGTTAATTGCGCGCGACAGGCAAGGGACGAGGTCATCGTCGTCTGCGACGATAAAACCGTCAGTAAGGCTTGTTTGAACCGAAAATTGTGAGTCTGGTGAGCCCCTCTCCCAGTTCCTCGAATCCTCGCGCTATGGCCAAGAATTACATGGAGCCCAAGACAAACCACCGTGGCAGGAAGCCTCATACCAACAGTTAAAATAGGAACTTACAATGGCCGACATCCTGGCCCGAGGCATCTCGAAGCAGCAGAGATTTGTGGTCTGGGGAGAGGGACACCTTGAGAGCACCGCGGTCTGCAAAGGCACCAAAAACTGACTGTAGGATTTAAACCCACCCCGGCAAAAGCCAAGGTCAACCCGAAAAAAAAGCGAAAAACAGGCTCGGCAGACATCCGAGTCATAAATGCACACTGAAAACGTCGGTAGGCTGGAGGAGGAGTGTTTCCATTGCAGCTAGTAGTCGACGTGGAGATGAACCAGGTTCAGGGGGGAGCGAAGGAGTACTATTAGAGGGCGAAAAGCCGTCTACAGTAGGTGACCTAACTCATGAATAGTACTCAAATTAAAAAGGATAGCTTAAGTGTAACTGCAATATTGATTAGTATGCAGCATAACTAAAAGGCGTTGCGCTCCCGCCAACATACTGTGCGTCTCACCAACCACCGGCAAAATGAACACTCGCTTAAATAATAGGCACAAGTTACTTTCAGTTTATATGAGCTAATAAATCAAAACGCATTTTGGAAACGAAGGCAAGCCCCTAACGAACACAATGGATAGGTGGGCGTGTAATATGGGAACGATGCTAAAGGACGGTAAAACTTTGGCATTGAAACGAAATTTACATACCCACCGAGTAGATAGCCTCGAATACCTTGCGGCCAGAGTGTTACCGAATGGATAGTCTAAGGTCGAAATCGATGCTGCACGACGGGTTTCTCTAGCCTTAGAAAGTAGCTGCGAACCCGACGCGACATCTCCATCAACATGATCAGCCACATGTACCAATGCATCCGTTCGGTTAATCCTTCTCTACAGCCGTGAATATTGGGCGGTGTGCTGGAAGATGAACGAAAGATGGAGGTATTTAACCACCACTGCCTGAGGAACAGCCTTCGAGTGAATTAAACCGACTTCATCTCAGATGAAACTGTTTACACTCGCTGCGACAACATCGCGAAGATATCCCAGGCCATCCAGGAAAGACAGTTGGTGGTTTGGACACGTGTTCACCCCAAGAACTCAGTGTTGCCTCCCTCGATCTGGAACAGTTACTCACTTGGAAGCATTGAAGAGGAGGTCAACATAAAACCTGACTCAGCTCCGTTCGTCAAGCCATTGAAGTAGTTCTTGGACCTTCGGTATTCGTCCTCCTTCGCTACCACAGAGAATAGATCGAGCTGTCCCGAGCCGCTACCACAGATCGTCATGCGTGGAGAGGTGCACTACGTGACATCATCGATGCCGGCTAGATCAAGCACGATCCTCCTAGCTGTACCAAGTACCAGAGTCTAGAGGTGGGCGATCAGTTTGTCCGCCTCGGTTTCTCACTGCCATCGAATAGTCGGTATTGAGAGGAGGGGAACCGCCACATTTAACATGTTCTGCAGGCACAAAATGTCGTCTCGGTAAGTGGTGTTCGAAAAGGCCCGCCACCGCAGAAGAACACGACTTCAGATCACGCACCAGGTCACGAAGAATGCAGAAGATAGCTATCTCAGACGCTTCGGTGGCCCGCACCGCCGATCCGAGGGAGGGAGGGGCGGGGAGGGGGGTTCAACAGCAACGCAAAACACTTGTAGGAATTGGCGCAGTGGTTATGGTGCTTAGTTAAAAAAAGCGAACAGCCCTGGAGGCCATCAAAAGTGCAAGAGCAAGCAAGACTTACCCTTCAGCACACCCTTCGTCTCTAGGTAATGAAGCGGCGGTCCGGAAACCATACAGTGCAGACGCTGTGTTCTCACAGTAGCTCTGTAGTAATCTACCAGCTTAGCCCGAAGTTCCCTAAGAAAACGAAGCGGCACAGGAATTTTCGATTAAAAAAATAGTGAATTAAGAAGAAAGGATACAAGGTTGCGCCAAGTATGGTAAGAAGACACTTAGCACGCAGGAGAGAGCAGATAATCGTTCTTTTTTCATTCATGACAGAGTCCTTTTCAAAGGATTAATTACAGCTGGGAAAAAAGGCGCTACCTTTGTTTCGTCCTATTGACACCAACATGGAAGCACAAATCTAAATCCAGGAAGGGCCGTAAAGGAATTCGTAGGTCGATGCACGGGCGGGTAAGCAGCACACAAGGAAAGTAGGACTGTAGATTTTGCAGTGATGTGTGGCCCACGTATCGTAAAGCCATTTAATATTAACTAAGGTTGACATGCGCCCTTACACCACGCGGAGTGATCCCTTAACTAAGGCTGACTGTAGATTTTTGACTGTAGATTTTGTAGTGCTGTGTGGCCCACCAATCGCAAAGCCATTTAATATTAGCTAAGGTTGACATGCGCCCTAACACCACGCGGAGTGATCCCTTAACTTTTGTGGCTTATCTCTATCGCGGATTATACAATAAACCTTATATAACCGGGTAAGTAAAACGACTTTATTACTGTAAATAACAGTAAATATAAAACTATTTTTGTTAAAATATGGATTACTACAATGCGTTTAAAACTGTATTATGTATTAAATAAAACACCTTGATGGAATAGGATGCGTATATTTGGGCATATGAGGTAACCAAAGTGTTAAAATACATAAATTCAACGATTTTTACCTAATATCTAAGAGAATATAAAGGGCTTATGGTGTAGACTTGTGTGGGAAATGTGAATAAGAATGTGAGAGGGTTGAACAAGGCTTGTATGGTTTTTACTTTAAGGATTTTCACCTTTTGCGGAGGCGCGGGTATAGAACGCAAACTCCCTCATACCCCGAACAAGGATGGATCACTGTATGCCTTTGTGCATAAAACAGTGCGGGAAGGGGCGGGGCGGAGCTGAACAAACAGAATAAAGGTGGATGATGACTGATCAAGGCACAAAGACTTACGCAATGGCAGGATGGGAGGCGACGAGGGAGCGCTCAGCATCTGCCATCCAATCCGACCACAGCCGACGCACCGATCCAACGTCACACAGTACCAAACCGGCAGCCAGAGCGTCCGGTTGGGTAGGGAAGCTGCTGAGCGCAGTAGTCAATCGCTCCGCTGTTATCTGGCTGACCTGACAGTAAACGGAGGAGGAGTGACATGCAAACGGAAACGTAGATCTCCCAGTTGCTAAGCAAAGGCTGCGAAAGCAGAGCGAGAACAGGAAGGGGCAATCTGCGTGCTTAGATCGCACTGAGAGGTAGGCTATGCGACAGTCTACTGGGCTCTGGATCGAGCTGCAAAGCACCACGCGACGAGCGGGTCCCGGAAGGCGATTGAAGAGCGCCCTATACCATGGTTAATATTCCTGATCGCAAACGACAAGACAAAAGGACCCATAGCTCAGTGGTTAGAGCATCGAAATTCTAAAAAGCAGAACGTGAGTTCAGGTCCGCAGGGGTTGAAAAAACCCCGGGGTTGGGTGTGGCTGGCTGATGAAGGCTTAGTAGCCAGAAATGGTCATTTCAGTCGCCCTTGTCTTTGGCGGCAAGGTTATTCTGTCTAAGATACCAGTCGCTCTGCGGCTGCCCACGGGGGTCGAGAGTGAGCCGGATGAGTATGCCCCATAACGCGATAAGTTAGAGCCCCCCTACCACTGTCGATATACGCGATCGAAACTGACTGGATAATGAGTCCATTGTCCGATCTCTAGGGCGATGGACGTCTAAACAACAGGTCATGGGTTCGAACCGCAAGGGTTGTTGCCAAACCTGGCAATGGGTATGACTGACTGATGACGGCTTATAAGCTAGAAATGGCCATTTTAGTTTTCCCTGTCTTTGTCGATAGTGCTATTCCGCCCTTGCCCGCAAAGGGTAGGCTCATGTGGCACCCGCCACCTGTGGCCTTTATGACGCTCCCACATCCGGTCTTCTTGATTCTGTCTTGACACCAGGTACAGGCGGGGAAGGGAAGAGAGAGAGTGCAGTAACTACAGCGCAAGTCTAACATCACTCAAAACTAATCCACACGCAAGTCACCGTCCCTGCACCACCCCGCTGTGGAGCACACGGTGGACCTGGATGGAATCGGCAATCAAACTGTCGCGATAATGCGTTATGATACCCAATATTGCAACCGCATTTAAGCAATCTCTTTCAGTTTAAGGAAGAAGTAAGACATGGGAATATAACCCTCCGGCCATACAGGTGACCGCACGCATAATTTCATGAAGGGTAAATATTATTGGGTTATCAGTATAATCTCAACCAAAACGCCACCCTAAAACTAACTCTAGCCTGAATCCTAACCTTAACTCTAACCCTAATTTCCATGGAAATTGACGCAAGACCACGGAATAGGGGAGGGAATAAGGTTCACATTATCGTATCTTGCCAAAGTCTAGTTATGGACACCAGGTAACATTTCATGTAATTCAGCTTGAGTTTGTCGTCAGTGACAGAAACGCTCAAAGTAATAAATGATACCCAGCCAGGGGATCGAAACATCGGGAATGCAGTGCGCTTTTTTTCATGTACTTCGCCTAGTCAACGCAGCTGCTGTGCAATTTTTAGGGTAGACGCTGGAGACAACAGCTTAGAAAAGGGCATACAAGCAAACGGCGTAGTACCCTGCACATATCACTGGGCGCGGCATTCAGGACAGACCAAGTGTCACAGAAGGTCCTAAACACGAAATCAGAAAGAGGTCCGTAAAGGCTGACTCAATGTGATCCACTGAGCTGAGGAAGGGGAAGTAGAGCCAGCGTCCAAGATGCTCGAAGTCGGTTTGCTGCTGCTGTGGCGGTAGGTACTGCGGTCGAAATGAGCAGGCGTCTGAATCCTCGGCTAAAATGAGCAAAAAAACTATTGCATTAAACCTGTCCAGCTTAATAAAGTTGCGGGTGTGATTGTCGTCGATGGAATCAAAGCATTAAACGCAACGGAGGGCACCAGGAGGGCATGGCTCAATAATGAGCATACGGATATTTCGTGCACAGATTCGTTTGTAGTTATTAAACGGAAAAAGAAGGGACTCCTGCGCAGGCACTGAGTGGTAACACTTGCCGTGGGCGAGTGTGTGCGTTGAGAAAAGACTGTGGTAGACGCTGCGCAAGTCTACTATCACTATAAAATAATTCACGTGTAAGTCACCATCCCTACGCCCAACCCGCTGTGGGGGAGATACGCGATGAGCATCATCGGAAAGGACGGACGAACAATCGTGTTGAAGAAAACTATGCACATCGCGTGTGACACGCGTAGACGCGCTATCTAGCTGTCGCCGGTTGACAGAAAAGCTCAGACGATTGACTATAGGATGGGGGAGGGAACAGTGGCTGAGGCCGACAGTGGGACATCCATCCCTACGACATGCCAGTGCATTCCCCGCTATAATAAATTGGATGCGCTTGAACCTATCACTACGCGCTACAAGTCGTGGACTAAAAAGTTGTAACCTGCCGGGATACCTAGGCAATTTCACTTGTGTGAAAGGTGACCCGCCACTAAAGGTGTCTAGCATGTGGAGTGGGGAACAGGTCGTGCGTGTGGTACGTGTAGACAGCCTGTTTAGCTTTGTTAGTTAATGAGTCCCAGCTCACCTCCGCCAGGTGCAACATAAGTCTACCTGACTAGAAAACGATTCACGCACGAGTACCCAACACTGCGCCCACTCTGTAGAGCACCCAATGGAGGCCGTCGCTCGCGACGGTCGAACTATCAAGCACCTCCTCAAGTAAGTTCAGGACAAAGCTCACGAAATTCCCAAGCAACTGCATACTTTGACATGGAGTTACCGTGCCTTCACTATGTTCCAAACAAGCTGGGAGGAAGTTGACGCGAGGAAGAGAGACACGGCTTAGCATTTTTTTCGTTATACTTGAGGGCAAAATGATCCCAAGACCTACTGAACATGGGGTTTCTTCCTATTCCGGAACCTCAAGCAGAAGTGTGGAACGGCTAGTCTACCGCCGGTTCCTGAAGTAGTCTGCCATCGTTCGGACAAACAGGTAACCGGAATTCAGAGGATTAACTCTGCGACATCTACTATAATAGCGTTGTCGATAGTAATTATAATTTTGCCACTCGTTGGTAAGCGCCACACTATAGGGAGCCACAAAATACTTTCAAACTAGTCACGGATCCCGATGAGATCCACGAGTACAGAGTTCCGTGAATAGACAGTAGATGAAAGGCTCCTTGAAATTCTGCAAAACAACTATTGCATGCGCGTCCTTTTCGGTCGTAAAAATACATTCGGTAAAAATGCTAGCCACGTAATATACACTTTTTCACTTTGAAATTTAATGCTCCTACAGCTCCAAATATGTTTCATGGAAGACATGCGTAGGGCTTAAAACATCTTGCAATCAGTATCGATCACGCTGAATAGTTCATAGGGAGAGCTAAAAAAACGTACAGTTACAAAGCCATTTTACGATCAGAGAAAATCGTAGGGATAAAAAAACTTGGAAAATGAAGGCTAGGCTTTCTTCGAGCATAAATTCTAGATGTGATTTGCTGCGAAAATGAGCACAATAAAAGATATTTAGTGCACGTTTTTAACGAGATGCGTTTGAACTTCTAATGGCATCGAAAATCAATGGGAACCATTTACCATAACTAAGCAACAATTTGCTACCGAATGTGGTTTTGGGTGTGGCTAGAAATAGCGCACTCAAAAGCCAACATCCTGACGTTACGGAAACATCGTGGGATTATACAGAATGATAATCAATAATATAACCTCACCATAAAAATACTTTGTGGCCAAAATATACTTTTTGTGAAATTGTGCAAAACAACCTTGTCTACGAAATTTAGGTTTACATGCATTTACCCTAAAATTGCTGCGTACAATGAAAATCCAACAAAAATTTCGATAAAACAACCGTATAGGTTCATGAGAAACTGTCTTTACAAGGTAAGAAAAGATCGCGATCTCAGATTAACGGCGGGGCATGCCAGCAAGGTACTTCCCATAGCTGCCACACCAACTTTTTCGCTCTTTCCAAGCGCCTAGGTAAGAAGTCACAAGCGAATTGTTGACGAAAGAAATCAAAAATTTCGGTGCCGCTGAATTAGCCCACAGTTGCTCAGCCACATTCTCGAAAATTGAGTTATTTATACATGATCCTCATTTAAACAAGTGACAGGATGTCATGAACCCAACTGCTTGATCGGTTCCCCAAATGTGAACACAGTACTGACAGTGAGGCATAGAGTTTCCGCTGCCCTTTTAGGAAAATTCGACGTCTCTAAGGGCATCGGCCAGTTGAAACAAGCTGAACGAACTTACTTAACGAAAACCTCTTAATTATGCCTTACATGGATGAGAAAAATTCAGCTGCAGCTGTAGTTATATCATCTCATAAATTCATACATCCACACATATGCGCCTTCGCCAGGTTCCGGCTCAGACGAAAGGAGAGGTTGCAATTAGGCGAAGCGTTGCATTGAACACGCGCCAAAACATAACTGCGGGTTTCCGGTGCACGTCTACTGGGTTGCGCTGGATCCATGCGAGCTCATGACCTACTGTCGTACATGCTATCAGACCTTACACGAAGGTCTTCACGCCGCATTAGTACTGCGTCCAATTTCATCAGCCATTGGTTGAGAGGCTCGAACAGTCAACTGTTACATGAGAGAGGGAAGACAGAATCAACAGGGCTGATGAAATCACGGTTAATAGCGGCGAAACCGAAACTGTCTTCAGAGGTGACAAACGCTTGTGCGGCTGCTGCGCCTACGAAACGAGTATGTCCCGCAGCACGATCGGTTTTCGCCAAGTTACCTTCTAACTGACAGGTTACAGGTTCGAGCTTCAAGTGTTACAACGTCCGGGGTTGGGTATGGCTGGATAATGATGGCTACTAAGCCAGAATTGGCCGTGCCAGTATCCCCTATCTTCGTCGGTACTGCCATTTGGCCTATAATATACCAACCGCTGAGCGACTGCTGAAGGGGCTCGCGAGTGAATCCCAGGGCTCAACAAGACGAGTTAGTCCCGTAACCGATCGGTGAGGGCTTCTCAAGAAGCCTCACAATAACCGAGGAGTATTTGCTTTCTAAGATAATGAAATGTAATATTTCCGATTCGAAATATTTAGACTTCCTCGCGAACTTAGAGTCCATTATATGAGCAGAAAATCTTACAGACAAAAGTTTCAAAATCCATAATAGCACTGTTTCACAATCCGCAATAGAACTGTGAAGAAAAAAACAAAACCTCAAAACCGACAAAAGCATCGTCATTTTTTCTGTGGATAGTAGAGGCTCAACTGTCCTTTAAACAAAACAAACTACGACGAAAAGATGCTGTCATTGATAGAAGATAGGTTAACATAAAAACCGCTTAACGGGGACCCTAACAAAGCGCAGAATTCAACTATTGGCAAAGTACTAAAGCGTCTTACAGGAGATATTGCAAAGACCCGGAGACAACCCGAACCGACCATGTACCAAAATACAAGATTTTTCAAGTAGCTATCCTACAAACTTCACCCATTGAAAAACCATTGCGAAACATAAATCGACAATCCTACAGTTTCCGAACAAGTTACAAGAACTCAATAGTGCAGCAGATGAAATAATGCTATCCTTCGATGCTATCTCTCTATTCACGTCGATAACATTGGATTTGGCAAGGCAATACACAAAAGAACTGCTACAATCCTATGACATGGATGTTCCTGTGTCTGCCTTGCCGGAACCCTTGGATATAAGTCTGGCAACAAACTTTTCATTCTAACACGAATTCCATCAACAGCAAAACGGAACCCCTGTGTGTTCGCACACCTCTGGAAAAAATAAGAGGCTACTGCTCTAACACTAGTTAACTCCAAAATATGGTTGCGCTATGTTGGTGACAAGTTTGTCATCGTTAAAAGAGAAAAGACTGGAAACACTGCAGTGTTAGAAACTGAACGATACCTGGAATCACCTTTGCATTCGAAAAAAAGTTCACAACCAACTCCGGTTCTTCGACATCCTCGTACAGCGAAATTTCTACAGGGCCTTTCATACATTAGTCTGCCACATAAAGCTTATACAAAAGTTATCCTGCATTACAAGGGCGACTACCCTGGCGCTCACAAGCACGGTACTGTCAACACCCTACTCAATCAAGCAAGATGCACTGTTCTAACAACGAATGTTACCAACTTGAACTTAGTTATCTGCTCAGACTGTTGTCCAGCATCGATGCATGAGACAACAGGAGATAAATAGACTGTTTCGATCAGGCGCTCGAGCCCAAAAAAAGTAGCGAACACTTTCATGCATTAAAGAACGTGTCCGAACTCGTAGAACGACACGGGAGGAAACAACAAATCTACGTGGCGCGCAAACCAACGACTACACTACGGAATCAGATTGTACACCCTAGGGACAGGATTGACTACTTGGATAAAAAAGAACTTGTTTATAAGATTCCATGTGACAAGTGCAATGCAGTTTACTATGATCAAACAGGAAAACCGGCCCCTACACGCCTACGCGAACACCTGTTGGCAGTGAAGAGGTTAAACCAATTTTCTCAGGTAGCCCTGCATACGCTAAAAACTAGACACAAATCTGCATGGGACAAAACTTGTATTGTTGGTTTCTGCTCAGCTAAGAAAGATCGAGAATTTTTGGAGGCCATACACTCGTGCGTGAATAGGTAGCTCGAACAAAACCGAATTAAAAATAGAAAAGGTGGCAGAAAATCCGGGCGAGACGTCAGCCCGCAGGAAGGACTAGGCAATATCGGCTTTTCCGGCACGATTTAAATTTCAAGTGCCTTGTGCACTTACTGCACGTCTGACGACGACCGAAGGAGCCAGCGTCCAAAAGGACTACTTTTCCTCAAAATACACTCATATAAAATGCTTACGAAGGAGGCCAAACAGATGACAGAGGATGTGGATCACCATCTTAGCGACGGCCACAACGGGAAGACGAAGACAGTTGTTGGGGCTCAAGCACTGAAAGTGAGATCTGTCAGTTCTTGGAACATTCGGAAATTCTCCAAGCAGGGAGACAATGAATTCCGGGGCATGGTCGATAAGAGCGCAGAGGCAGCAGAAGTAGAAGCTGCCCATAGGCCCCTGAAAATCTGCAAGTGGCGCAGCAGGATCCTAGAAGAAAGGGAGGTAAAAAAATTAGACTCGGGCCCTGTAGAAGTCCACACGATATAATCAATAGATGAAAACTGGAATGATAAATAGGGCTAGTTAACAAGCCGTTAGGTCTGCGGTAACTTTCAGAGTCGAATGCTGGAACTGAAACAATTACCGTACTACTTTTCGCACTCAGTTTGCACATTCTAAGGATATGGTTGGCTATCTTGATACGAGGTGAGTCGTCTAAAAGATCCAATGTGATGCCTGTGGTGCTATATATTGTGGGCAAACGATAAAGTCCGCCTTTACACGCGTCCACGATAACCAAATGGCAATTAAGATGTTAGAGCATCGGTCTAAGATGGCCGTGCACATCCTTGATACCAAGAAGAGCTTCACCTGGGACAAAAATCGCAGCGTCTGTTTGCCCCTCCAAAAAGGCCGAATTTCGCGAATCCATGCAGTCCGATGAGGCATGAACCAATCAGCACATCGAGTAAAATTTCATGTACAAAAATCTTAAGGAACAACGGGAGAGACAAGAACCAATCCATTCCGAATGATGCATACAGCAGCCGCTAACTGGCGCAGACGCTTAACATATGGCGATTCGTTGAGTATGTTTGACATGTTAGCCGTTTTCGCACATATACTCAACGTCTAACAACGACCTGAGAAACCAGCGTCAAAAAATTAGCCAATAACGTTCCCTACTGTTCCAAAGAACGTACTTTACTCCAAAGACGGCACAATCATTAGGCCCTAACAGGTGATTGTCCCTAAGATGGAAAACAATTCCTTTGAGCCAGCACTCCAGATACGATGGTGACAATCGACACCTACCTTCCAAAAAAGTGGGCAAATAGAGCGAGAGATGAACACATGAGTGATGGCTACTTACGGAGAACCCGAACCGCTCGTAGATATCAGTCTTCTGCGTGTCAGAGATGAGCATGGCCATGCTGCCGTAGACGAGTTCATGAAGATCCTCCAGGAATACCAGAGGAAGTGAATCCTACAAACCCCAGAGAACCACACTGGTGCACAAAGGTTATAATGGAAGTAACAGTGAGCAGTTAAATATGGAGAGCTTGGCGCAGCACAGGGACCTAAAACCTCAAAGAAGTTTTTTTAAGGATCAACAAATTCGATGAGCAGCCTGCCTTTCTATGTAGAAAGAGGAACCCAGTACAGAGGGCATTTAGGATACGACCAGTCGCTTTCAAACATCACCAGTGATGATCCGGTGATAGATGGCCTCCAGCTCCCAACAAAAAAGTGGACTTTTCCTGCGACCAGTGACCATGTTCACAGAGTAGACGCAGCAGCCGTAACTTGTGCGCATCATCTACCATACGCCCTCGCCCCTCACTAACTTAGCTGCAATGGGAAGATAATTTCAAGACAATCAGAGGTGAGGGGCGGACGCAGTAGCTATAAAGCCGAACTCGCCTACGCGTGCCATATAAAACCTGAGCTAACTAGAGATGTGTCAGGTATGGCATGGCATGCTTTCAACAGAAGTGAGATGTGCGCATTCTGACATGCGAAATTCCACGCTTCATGCTAGCGGTGCCAATGTGATCGCATAAACGTTGCATGAGAGAAACATGGTGCAGGCGATATGAACAAATGAAATGAAAATAATATTTACAGAAACTACGACAACGCCCTCGCACTAAGCGTACAACCGCAAGACTGAAGTCATGTAGCTTTCTATGGATAGGCTGTAGACTTCTCAGACTATGCCCCTCATGTCTGGAAGAATGACTGATTGATGACTTAGGTGACATAGTACAGGCGGTTCAATGACTGCTTATTCTCGCATCGTTTGCTGACGTTAGAGGCCACTTTTGGTAGTCTGTGGTCATCTATAACTCTTGGTAAAAGGCCTGCCTGTCCGAAGTTCCAACAATCTGAATTGCTACCGCAAAGGGCTGAGCCCTCGATCGATTCATGATATACGCCTCCCGGCTGTATGATTTCTATTTTTCCCAAAGACCTGGCATGACAAAATGCTCTAAATGATAATATCTCCTAATTTAGATAACCGCACCTGCTGACAACGATGTCCAAAACTGTTTCATAAAATGTTTTATGAAGAGGGGGAAGGTAGACAGGGATTTTCAATGAACAAATGCTACCAAATGACAAAAAGGCTTGCAAGGGGGATGCGTAGACTGGCGTGTGGAGGGGAAGGAACAGAATGCTTAGAAAATGATCGAAGAAACTAACGTCTGCATTCAAGGGTCGAGACAGGAGCTCCCGTACAGGGAGGAGGATAAAGTCTTGGAGGATCAAAAGTTCCCTTAAAATCTCTGTCTCACGGGTTGAGGTGGCGCGGAGTAGAGGGCTTGCGATGGGACTCGGCAGACGGCTGCTTCGTTTCAAACCCCTTGCACCACTACTCCAAGTGGAGGCGTCTGTCGGAGCATCGGAACACTGGGACGGATAAGCAAGGTCCTGACGATGGGGAGGAGAGAGGGAGTGAAAAAAATATTTAAACTCGGAACAATTTCGTTGGCCCGAACCCAGGAAGGGAAGCTTTACAGGTGAGCATGATTCGGCTTGTGGGAGGATTAGAGCTTTCAGTTAGGCAAACAGACCAGTGGTCGGCAAAAATTATCGCAAACCATCGGCCTGCAGGAGCAGAGGAGGAAATTAATTAACATAGAAGCTATGTATCAGCTTCTTGTTCGGATATTGAATTTACTACGGATGAACGTTCGAAAAGTTTTGTTCCGGAACCACGAGTAAGGTTATGGATCGACTTACTAAGAGGCCTTTAATGACGTATCTGGAGCACATGAAACACATTATGTATTCTTTGATGAACGCTCACCGATCGCTATCGGAACTCACTCGTCCCGCTCTGCCTCTTGACTCATTCTCGAGCCCCAAGGCAGAGCGGGACGAGTGATTTCCATTAACGATCAGTGAGCGTTAATCAACGAATGCAGTCAATATACTCCGATCTAAACCGGCAAGACAACGGCGCCGTGGCTAAATGGTTAGAGCGCTGGACTTCTGATCAAAAGGTCGCGGGTTCGAGCCTCGGGTGGGGCACCACCTGGGGCTGATAACGTTTAATGAGTCAGAAATGACCATTTCATTCTCCCTAGTCTCTCTTGGCATTCTTCCTCTGCCTCTACTACTACTAGACGCTGTGTGGCTGTTTGGCGGGGCTCGAGAGTGAGCCCTAAAGCAGAACGGGATGAGGGAGTGCCGCCAACAATCGGTGAGCATTCATCAACGAATGTAGTCAATATTACCCGATCTAAACTAGTCTCCGTTGTGTTTGTCGGCATTGTTATCAAACCCATTATGAGCTATCCAGCATGGCTTTTCACTGTCATTCATGTTTTAAAAGCGGTCTTTAATCGCAGGAAAAATGTACAAAAGTCATGGACTAAGCCCGTCCAATTGGTGTCATCTTAGACTTCAAGAAATGGTGTGATAACGTACCTCCTCGGCGACTAACGTAAGATTTGACAGTATGAAATTCAGGTTAACGTTTTTAAGTGGATTAAAAACCTCATGTCTTGCAGGCTGCAAAAAGCCATTTTTGGCATCACAACCTTGGAACGGACACCAGTAGAAAGGCAGTGTCCCAGAGCGTTCGATCTTTCATACTCTTCTCTTCCTCATCTCATACAAACGACTGCAGTGAGAACTTTTGACTATGATGCCAACATATTCATAGATTATATATGTTAGGAGGGGCCACCCTAACCGACTCGCGTGCACGCCCCCCGGACGACTTACTCCCATGCGGCACTAGCGATCCGTGGATATGCCGTGCGCGCGGTGGTCACGCCAGCTGCCGACAGTCAGGACGAATCGGGATACTACTCACGGAAGAGCACTATCTGATTGATCCGATCGCCGTCCGACCTTGAACATGCTCGTAGGGTTCTTTGTTTACCTTAAACATCGCTGTTAGCATACGGCAATACACTTCTATTCTTCCGCACTTGCTGTTCAGTTCTCCTTTGGGGATTCGATAAAGGCGTTGTTTGACGAGCGACCATTAAGGCTTGTGGCAAGACCATAACAATATAATATATAAAAAAAACAATAAGCTTTACTGATGACACATAAAAACTACAACAACAGGTTGATAAACAGGCTGTCTGGTCCACCAACTGGCTTTGGACGGTTAATTTACCCAACCATGTAGGCTTGTGCCTGAAAGCTGATGGGAGACGTTTTCTAAAACACCAGTCAGTTCGACCGTCGTTATCCGACGATGTCCACCGTATGCTCCACCGAAGAGCGGTGCAGGGACGGTGACTACTGCGCAAATTATTTAATTGATAGCAGATTTGCACTGCATCTACCACACTCTCCCTTCCCTCAATCCTTGTGCCTGGTGTCAAGACGTAGTCAAGAAGACCGGAGGTGGGGTCGGGCGTATATGAATAATCTCCCACGGAGTGGGAGTGCCGGGTGCGGCATGAGCCCGCACCTACGCGTGTCCATGCTGGGCACGCGCCCCCAGGTTCGGCATTCGCTATAGGACCGCATGCCAAATAACGCTTTCTGTACCCTGATTTGGCCCCCGTGTTGGTCCAGTGCATCCACCACGAGGCCTGTTTAGAGGGCACAAAACATCAGTACCACATGAATGGGACTCCACTACAAGAATTGGACACGCATAAAGATCTAGGTATCTATACAGCTCCGAACCCACTGCCTTTCTAACATTGTAAAAGAGCTGTCCAAAAGTCAACGAGAACCATGCATTGGATTAGGCGTCTTTTCATAGTTTTTCCTACCGAACTGTTCGCACGGATCTTTGGTACGTTCGTTAGACCAAATTTGGAATGCTTAATGCCAGCATGATGCTGTGATGAAAAAAACCATGATCTCATCGAACAGGTTCAACGACGGGCGATAAAACTGCCAGATCCGCAAAGACTGATTCCAGATCAATTTTTTCCCTTTATCCTATAGACCAATGAAGTGCGACCTGCTATGGACATTCTGCATTATGCAGGGGCATGCCCTATCGCTGAAATCCGAAGATTTATCTGAGGTTACATACACCTGTGCGGTCATTCATAGAGGGTTAAATGCAAATGTACGCGTCTAGATCAACGAAAGTTTTCTTTCCGTCAGCGGGTGGTTCGACCGTGGAACTCACTCACAAGCGAATTAGTACAGTCGGATACTATGGATGTGTTCAAACGGTATTTGGATTGCTTAATTTTTGGTTTGATGTCAAATTTCTCCGCAAACCTTATAAATGACTCTATTTCATACTTATGGTAGTGGGAAATGAACTAGTATACCGTTAACATTGCTCCATACCATGCAGCAGTCAGAGCCTTTAAAACAACTGGTGATGAGATTGCGCATAGCACCTACACAAAATGAGCACGGCGAACTTTGTGCGTTCACTACCCTCATCTGTCGCTCTCTGTGATGATAAGAACGATTGAACATGCTAAAAGCTAGGCGAGTAAACTTCCTGGTTCAGTAATTAGACCTTATGCTACGCAACTGCTTCAAGAAACCTTTCTTTTCGCTTGTATAAGCAATATGAACCCGAGTCACTACCAAGTGTTAGGTTAATCCTAAAAAATATCGGTTTCTACCGGTATTAGATCCCATACAGGGGCT
This sequence comes from Schistocephalus solidus, assembly GCA_017591395.1. Taxonomy (NCBI): domain Eukaryota; kingdom Metazoa; phylum Platyhelminthes; class Cestoda; order Diphyllobothriidea; family Diphyllobothriidae; genus Schistocephalus; species Schistocephalus solidus. The sequence goes on from WEDG01004629.1 coordinate 286,649, forward strand.
TTCGAAAAATGCGAAGTTAAATGTTAGCAGTGTGAATAAAGCACAGAGAGCGGAAGCAAGTACAGGCTAACAAAATACACGTGGGCTAGACGTTAGGGCAGGACTTACTTATCTTGGATGCGAAACCAACCTGCATTCAAAGACGAAAGTAGACGAATAAGTTTAATTACAGCTGAGTTTTAAAAGGATAATATAATGTGGACAGGGTGTTGTTCTAACCCAAGAATACCCTCAGGTTCAGTGGGATCTATAAAATGCAAACGTCTACCGAGACCCATCTATTGCAAGTCCAACCGAACATTTAAATATTTATTACAATGCTACTATCACGCTGTAAGTAGAAATAGTATTTAATAATCAGTCAGTTGAGGTACCTCAACAATGGCAAGCATGCCGTCTGCGCGAATCAAATCCCTCAGCGCAGCAGTGTCAGTGCGCTCGATGCATCCAATCATTCGACGCAACAGCATTACCAGGAGGTTCTCCAACTCTAGTCGCTCCCCACGATCTGCAAGAATACAATTGATTGTCGAAGAGGAATCTCGCACAGAATTGACCGACTTGGAACGAACAACGAAGGAGCGGAGAGTGGCGGAGGCGCTGGGAGGGGGCGCAACGGTTGACGTAGTGTGGGGGATGTCCACAAGCCTCAGACATAGGCTAGAAATAGAATAAATAGGAAATTAGTTGAAAAAACCAATAAATTCGGTTATAAAAGGCCTTAAAAAACAGGATTTTGGGAATTGTCGATGTTGCTGTCGAACATTATTTCAAACACAGGTGCCTAACTCTTTCCATACAGGGAATCATAAAAAAAGACACGACCGACATTGTGAAGAAACTGTCTTAGTTGATTCTGTATTGTGCGTGCCAACGCCTACTACTGAGTAAGCCACCCTCACTCGCGTACAGTTTGCAGCCAGCAGGATCGTTAAAATGTGCCCATATACCGAGATTTGTTTTAGCTGTGGCATTAGCCCACAAAAAGGCACAGTCCACGCTCCATTATGCTTACTGTCTACGCCGCTCTGAGGCACGATCAACTTCGACGTGATTCCTAAGGCATGGGGCCAACTGATGAGCATGTCCGCCTAAACAATTCTTCCATAGCGATTCTGCTCGGGGGCTTGTAGGCAGGGTGGACAAAGGCTATGCCGTAAGGGCAGCTTGAATAAATCAATTGAAGTGTCCGAGGATTAACTGAGACCTGTGAAACCACTGAGCAGAATCGATAGGCATGTCAACTTGCCACCAACATTCTTCGAAACCAACTGATAACAGAAGGACAAGGCAGAGCGATAAGTGAAGAAGGACTAGAAGAGTTCGAACCAGCGTCCCGGTAAAGATTTTCCCACTGTTAATGCGCGTTGTAGGCCCTGAACGGCCTTTCTGGGCATCAGTAGATTAACGGAAATGTCCGCAAGACCACGTCCGTCACCTGCACTCAATCCCAGTACCAGATGATTGGTCGGCTGGGACTGCGAGTTTTCGCATGGGAAGGAAGAGTGATCGAGATCGAGTCTGAAGACTCCGTCCCCAAGCAACCTTCGGCGCATTCCCCATTAAAAAATAATCTGACGAACCGGTAAACTATCATGGTTTGCTAAAAGTCGTGGATTGGAAGGTTGCAAACTGACGGAATAACTCGGTCTTCCAAAGGCGAACTGCAATGGATTCTTCTTAATGTGACTGCTGTGGTACTCTGTCTTATATGGGATACGAACCGAACCCGTATTGGTTCTTTGAAATCCTAGTCAATCGTACGCGGACCAGGCGTGTGTGGCGCGAGAACTCCGTTCACCCTGATGCAGCATGTCACTTAACTCAGTTGAGTGAGCCAGATGCTGCGCAAGTCACCATCCTGCGACCGTCATGGTTGCATTGCACACGGTTCACAGTGTCGTTTGCGACGGTCGAAGTGACTTGTGAGGCATCCACTACACACTCCGTCCCCACACCCGTTGTGTTTCGAGGTCCGATGACGACAGTATTTAAGCGTGGGCTCAGTAGGAAGAAAAAAAAATTAAGTACCATGTCACACGACCTGATTTCCAACCCCACAAGAATTGGTCTTCGAATGAAGAGGAGCTCGCAGACCGCAGATTCATGATTGTCACAACGACCTCAGCAGGATAAAGGCATTTCAAATTGACATGTGTTCCAAGGAAGGGTCGGATCATCTTATCGGTTGGCGAACTTACAAGCCACGACTTTAAGCGCGTCGTATAAAGTTTCAGCAATTCAGCGCGGTCTCGCTCTCATGCAAAATTTTGCTGTTTCAGATTGTCGGCCGACCAGCGATAGCAGTAGACACAGTGGTTGGTGCGATGTTCTAGTTCTGGTTCGCCCTGGCTGAGTTTTTGCGTACTCACCCCACAAGGGAGACATCGCATGCAGAACAGACACCGTGCCTGCTAATTTGCTCCCCATCCATACCTTCCCATAATGTTATCAATCTGGCCGGACGCGTGCAGTGAGACCGGAAAACTAGTGTAGATGGCTTCAGTCAACGTTCCACGGGGTTCCCATACGTACGCTTGAATCAGATCCCACGGAGTGGGCACAGGCCGGAACGCATACACAAAAACATCACCCACCGCCCATATAACTATCGGGTTGCTAACGTGGGTAGTGGCAGAGTAAACATAGAGTACATGGATATATGCATACCGCATGTGTGACACGAAGGACTTAAGCCATCTCAGTCACTGAACCCAAACTCATCTGCAGTCGGCTTGATTCAGATTTGCCAATGGGGTGAGACAGAGAAAAGAACGAGGGGGGTCGTTGTAACTCGGATACAAAGCTCCGTTTCCCCACATAAACAGCAAAAACGAGTTTTTGAAGGTTAACAGTTGGCAGGATCAGACGGCCCTTCATTGCACTAAAGCTCAGGATTCAATGGCTCCTTCTCAATGCAGCCTTTATGGTAAACGCTCTCCCCACTTCCTTGCAAATGGATTCGGTTATGTGCGCAGGGACCAAAACGTGTGTGTGGCGGGTAAAGATGCCAACCAAGACCTCATCAGCCACTGTGTCCACACCCACCTCCAACCACATGGATTTTGTCTTGTCCTTACGATCGAACCGGTAAGAAGAGTGAGGAATAGAGGGATGTAGATGCTGTGAAATTCTCCCTTATTATAGGGTCTATTTATTGAAGGTTATTGTTAGGCCTGTCGGAGAGATGATGGTAGTCATCGCTTGCGAAGCGTAATGCATGCATATCCGATAAAGTAAAAGGACTATAGTCACCAGGCGGAAATAAGTAAAGATCTGGCAAACATTTGATTACAGAGGGATGACTTGAGCGGTTTCGACCTCATCATCTCGCCACTGCTTTCCTGTTTCAGTAGCCAGACAACGTTATGGCGACCAGTGATGGGTTTTGGGGGCAGATCTTGTAATAATTCACTATGTGTTCCCCTAAATAGGCCGCGTGTTAAAGGCGATGGATCAACATGGAGACCAGATCAGGACACGGCAGGCGTTATTCGGGTTGCGCTCCCATAAAAAATGCCCCACATGGCGGATTGTGGCTGCACGCGTAGATGCATACTCGCACTGCGCCAGCCACCTGCGACCGGCCCCACTGACGCTGACTTGACACCGGGCACAGGCGGGTGAGGAAAGAGAGAGGGAAATAGAGATTGCGGTAGATGCAGCGCAAGTCTACTATCACACAAAATTAATATACGCGTAAGTCACCCTCCCTGCACCACCATGCTGCGGAGCATACGGTGAACATCGTCGAAACCGACGCTCAAACGGCCACTTCACAAAATGATCGGATTCTCCCGACTGACCAGCAGTACCTCGCAAGATTCAAATCGTCAGGTTTAGCGGTTACGTGGGTGAGGCCGCTGCTCTGAGAGCAACATCGTTGGAAATAACGTGAATATGAAATTGACCAAAGTGGCCACCCAAGAACCTCAAATACAACATATACAGAGATAAACAGCGATTCTCATTCCTCCAGTTCAAAGTATACTGCAAAAATGATTGATTTTTTCCTGCTATTAGCAGTCCTATAATAAGTTTGACCCCCCCCTTTGCTGCATGCACGATTCGGCGCTTAAAGAGGCCAAACGCGCAACACTGGCGACGAGTTAACTGGCGCCTGGCGCGCGCGACGAAGCTGGACTCGCGTGGAGACGTGCGTCTAGCTGAGAAGGTACACAAATAGACACACGACTGTTCGACCGTCGATTACGACGAGATTCACCGTATGATTCACAGAAGGGTGGGACAGGGACGATGAACTTGCGCGTGCTTTAGTTTAAAGTGATAGTAGACTTGCGCTGCATCTACCGCACTCTCTCCTCCTCCCCCACCTGAGCCCGGTGTCAAGACAGAGGCAAGAAGACTGGAGATGGGAGAGGGCGCAGGTGGTTGGCGCGGCTGGAGCCGCCCCTGGGTGTACCACCACACCTGACTCGGATCCCACGGAGTGGGAGTGCCATAAAGGCCACATTAAGAAGGAGCCATTGCAGCCTAACTCTCAGTCCGCCAGTCTGCCACTCCACACAAAACACACACGGGGCTGATCACGCGGTTCGAGTTATCCCGTCAGTTGGCAACCTTCCAAGCCACGGCTTTTAGCAAACAGGGATAGTTTCAAGGGCGTCAGATTGTTTATAGTGAGGAACATGCGCTGAGCCGTCGTTGGGGTTAAAGTCGGAGCCTCATCTTGGAGATGACAAGGCGGTGATTCGTCTAACAATCGGCATCGCGGATCGCCTTGATTACCAGCACGTCCTGTCGATCTCGCCTCCGGACGAAAACATAGTCCAGCAGCTGCCAGCGCAGCGACCGAGGGTGCATCCACGTAACCCTCTCCCGCGTCGGAAGGTGGAAGAAGGCATCGGTCAGCAGGAGACGGTGTTCCGCACACGTGCGCAGAAGAAGGAGGCCGTTATCGTTACAGCTACCGAGACCGTGGGGACCCAGCTCTCCCTGCAAGGCTACGTGGTCCGTCCCGACGCGGGCATTGAAGTCTAGGACAATTATCTTGTTCTCTTTCGGCACAGTCGCTAGCAAGGCGTGCAGGTCCTCGTAGAATTTGTCCTTCACCGCATCAGAGCTCGTCATTGGGGAGGCGTAGGCGCTGATGATGGTGGCAAACTGGTCTCCCCGAAGAGGCAGGCGGAGGCTCATCAGGCGATCATTGAGACCCTGCGGCAGATAGTGCAGACGTCCGACGATGTCGTTCCGGATGGCAAAGGCAACACCAGCGTCGCGTCGCTCTGCCTTTGGCCGGTCGCTCCAGAAAAAGGTGTAGCCGGCACCCACCTCCTCCAGCTAACCATGTTCTTAGAATCGCGTCTCGCTGAGCAGCAATGTCCACCTTGTAGGGCGCCAGTTCCCGAGCGACTAGCACCATCCTTAGTTCCGGTCGGTTGCTCCTAGGGTTGTCTAAAAGGAAAAGAACATTCCAGGCTGCTAGTGTGAGCGGACTCAGCCGAGCAGCCCTGGAGGGTATGGCGCGGGGATTGGGACGGGGGTATCGTTGTTTGTTTGAGTTTTACGACCGCATTACTGCATCTGCGAGTCACGGCCGGCTGCAGCTGTCGTGAGACCCAGCATTTGTTTACGGCACCTTTTCTAGCCCCTTCCTCCGCGAGGAGGCAAGCAGTGCTGTCCCTAAATAGGGCTACTCGGACATCCCAGACGGCTGCCGCACTCCACTATGGGTTACGGTTTTGTTTTAGTGGGAGAACGACTCGAGTTAGCCTGAGCCGCCTAACGGGGTTGCTGTCACCCCTACCATAGGACTTTTTGAGAGGGGGGAGGTGGGAAGTTCAGGGAGTCAGACATACCGAGTGTGGAGGCGCACACAACACCGGAGACCCTCACCTGGTTTAGCCCGCCGGTCGTGACGGTTGCCCGGGGTGTGGCCGCTGGGAAGAACCCAACTTCGAGGAGCCACAGGTGAGAGTTGGGTACCAGTTAGAGGCGGCCACAGGAGCATTCACCACCTGTACGAGACAAATGGAGCGACCAAATGCTATCTGTGTGGTGCTATCCCCTAACTAGTACCCCTACACCCCACGCACACAAACACACACAGAGACTAGCCTGAGGTCACGTTAGTGTGCATCCTGAAGTGAGCATCACATTCGGCACTCTAGCCAAAACAGTATAAACAAATTTCCTGCATGGATGTGTGTGTGTGACTGCGCAGAGGTGTTTGATCGAATGGCAAGTTTGCTGGACACAACAGCGACGTCCGAGTAGGCCTGAGGTGAAGTTGTTTTACATGTCTCTTCTGAGTTAGTGTAAATCGAATGCACCAGAAAAATTATCATGCCAACTTAACCTGTCCAGGTGCCTTTGGTCCTCGTACTTTATTGGATATGCATGCATTATCCTTCGCAAGCGGTGACTATCGCCATCTCTCCGACAGGCCTAACGATAATCTTCAATAAATCGACCGTTTAATAAGGGAACATTTCACAGCATATAATTCCCTCCTTTCCTGTCTCTTTTCCCCCTTTCGGTCGCAATGGCAAGGCAAAATCCAAACGGAGATGGGTGTAGACGAAGTGGCTAACGAGGGCTCGGTTGGCCTCTAAACCCACCACACACGTGTTGGCCCTCGTGTGCGTGTGTGTCTGTGTGCTTGTTTCTGCCCCCTAAATGGGCCGCGTGGTAGATGCGTTGGACCAAAACAGGGGGCCGAATTAGGGTGCAGCAGGTATTATTTGGGATGAGCTCCCATGAAAAAAATTCCGAACATTGGGGGGATGCATGTGCCAAACACGGTCCCGCGTCGGTGTCGGCTCATGCCGCACCACCCACTGTTGCCATTTATAGCTTTGGTGGGATATGGTTCACCTGCACCCTACCTCGCCTCTGGCCTTCTTGACTATGTCTTGACACCGGGCACAGGCGGGTAAGGGAAGAGAGAGTGCGGTAGATGCAGTGCAAGTCTACTATCACTTAAAACTAATTTGCGCGCAAGTCCCCGTCCCTGCACCACCCTTGTCTGGAGCATAGGGTGGAAATCGTCGGATTACGACGATCGATTCTCGTGTTGCAAAATATCTAGCGAATCGCTACGCGACAAAGTCCCCGAAACTGCAACAAGTCGACAAAGGTTAGTGTTGTTTATTAATTAATGATTAATTTAAATAGCAAGTAAGTAATTAAATATTAATGTAATTAGTAAAATATAAAATTTTTGAATTATTGAATGTTTAACCAACGGTTATTGAATCTCAAACAACCAACTCTACCTGATAATCCTATGCAATAGTCATTACTAAACCTAGTCGAAGAGACTGCAGACACCAACCATTTTCAGCGCAAACGGAAAATATTCAAAAACACCAACATACCTAGCGAATAAGGTTAAAGTAGCAACGCAATAAACTAACTAAAAAGCAAGGCAGTGTTTCCGATCTCTGTCCGCCGATGTTGCGTCCACTCAATGAGACACATAGTGGAAGTCGCTGGTCGAACTGTCAAATGCTCTTCGGCGAGGGTCAGGGCGGGGAAATACATGTGAGAAGAAAACCATAGTCTTGGCCTGATTCATATCTCACAAACCCCATTGCACAGTCTTCAGAAAATCCCATCACCTAGCAAGAAACTGGACAGGATAGCCTGGAAAAGCAAAATCACGGCCTAGTTTCAGCACCACACATAGCTCGGCTGTTTTATGGCAGCCACACTTGAAACTTAGTCAGCGAAAGGGTAAAGCCGAGGCTTAAATAGCTGGAGGCGGGTAATAGTAGGATCCTTAAGCAAGAAAACAAGGGTATCCCACCAGGTTTTATGGAAAATAAGCATACTACTCACCGCTTCAGCAACCGGTAGACGAACTCGGCACCCCGATTCTTGGCAATAACGCTGATCTTTTCGGGTCTGCAAGAAGAGCAAAAAGAAACCATAAAAGGTATTGCAATCCGTATTACACGACCTCCTTGGGGAAAACTGTACCCAGAACAGCGTTGGAAGGGGACTTAAGAGAGGCTTTCGGTAGCAAGTAATTCCGACAAAGACGATCCAAACAAGTGTAAGAAATACACCGAACGAAATAGATAGATTATGGGCACCTTGCTGTTGGTTTCGGTCAAAGGAGAGCATCTGTTGGGCCCGACTTCATCCTGCATAAGAGCTTCACGAGGAGAGATCAGAGCACTCACTTCCAACAAGCGGCAGTGGCAGAAAGAAAACGCTCTACTTGGTCTGCAAAAGCAGCCGATTCTGGCAAACCTACCGTCTGAACCTATTGATGTAGTATGCCATGCCAAGGCGTGTCTGCCACAGATGGCTCTGCTTATCTAGACTGGCGCAATGATAGAAGTGAGTGACAACCAAATCTAACTAGCCCATTGGATAAAGTGTGGATAAACTGACAATTGGATGCTAGAGGGAGTTATATGTATCTGCCGTGAAGGGGGTACCAACAAAGACGAGAGACTAGGGTGATCATTTCTGGATTATTAATAATCGTCAGCCAACCATACTTAACTCAAGATCTAGATGAACTTAATACAATGCCCAATTATTAATCCACGAGCCTATATTCCTGTTTGATCTTCCCTTTTTGCGAACATAAAGGCTTTTGATAATGTCCCGAATAGGGGGCGTCTTGATAGTTGGTTGTATCGTTAGAAATAATAAGGATAACTATTTTGACGAGGATGGGGATGAAAGATGACATTTTTATGGTGATTATGATGGCTATGATGTGACGGGAGGAAAATTAATTGCCATCACTCCAAACTCAGGTCCTGCCAAAGGTCACAGTGTGAATCAGGAGCGGAAAACGTTTTCCCTACCAGTGGGTGCGCAATAAACCAAAAAGCTTAACTACATCCTAACACTCAAATATGGCCAACTAACTTGTTTACATTTGGCCTAAAGAGCGGAGGAATCAGCCTGCAAACAGATCACAGGAATTAAATAACATCAATCAACATAACACTTACAGGTGAGTCAGTATACACTTGAGGACAGTCAGACCGAGTCGCATGCACTGCCAGTCACAGTTCAGGAACGGACAATTCATCACCTAGGAAATACAACATAAAGGACACTTTCTAATACAAGACCGCTGGAGAACGAGTCTAGCAGGTGGTGCTAGTGTCAATGGCATAAACCAGGAAAAATTATCCTGCAAGTGAAATAGGCCGCCGGTTCTTTGCTGACAGGCCGGAAAATATGTCTTGGAACGAAGTGCTTCATTTGAAAGGAAAAGCGTGCAGTATTGCAGCACCTCGGTAAGACTCGTAAGACAGTGGGTGTAACTGATACCTAAACATACGGAAAATAAGGATCCTTTACAGTGCCGGTGAGAAAGAAGAAGAGGCAGACACAAAAAGAGACTTTTACAACCCTGAAGAGATGTAGGAGAAAAACGGAGACAACGAGGCCTATTTCCTGGGCGCACGACGGCAGTAAACTGGGCCCATATTAATTCGGGTCGGAATTCATGAGCTAATCGTAGATTACATTTCTAATTTCCAAACAAGGGACTCATGCATGCCGGCTCAGAAGTTAAGGTTTGACTCCTCCATTCACATTTCAAAGCTCATCGACTTTATTACTATGGTAATATTTATAAACGATAGCATGGTATTTTTTGAAAATTTTGAGGAGAAAACCATTAAAAACAGCTGCATGATTGCGACTAAGCATAAACTTTCTAGAGATGAATAGCAGAATGAGTACTCGGGATTATTGCTCTAAGAAAGCTGGTACATGAGTTGATTGACTAACGCATGTAGGCGGATGGCTTAACAATGTCTTTTCATTAGAGCATGGTAGGGTTTGGAAAGAGAGATAGGAAGGTAGGCGCACAGCAGACGGATTCCACAAGAACGCAAGTCATGTACAATTCATTATTTTTTCACCAAAGTAGCGATGACCATTTCGGTGCTCAAAGTGAAAACTGTCTTTACCCAAAATATTCCTTAGGTACTTCGAGCTTTACAGTGGAAATAGCTGAAGGAGCAGACTTGGAAAAAAGCCGCTGAAATAGCTGGCACTTCCTCTGCTCTTTAGATGTCAAGGATCCTCACAATGGGCTGAACAGTCGGGTGACAGTCTGAACCAACGAAGAAGAATGGGTGGAGGAATACAGACTGCGGTCCTTCCCGAGCGAGGCGGATAATTTCAAGGGTTGCACAATTTTAAGAGCGCGAGGGTACTAAGAGAGAATAAAAATAGCTTACAGAAAGAATGAAGTCATCAGGAACCTCAGACCAACAGAAGGACGGTGTCGAAGAGCTTTCTGTTGAGGGTTTTTCGACTTCGGGTGAGGCAAGTTTGGCAAGCGTTATCAGAAGCGGGCTCCAAACCGCTGCCTCGCACTTCTTTGAGGGTATTCTGCAAGATGCACCACAACATTTGGTTTATGTTTAACACCAAGTTTTCAGGAATGTGTGGTGTTAATTTTCACTAAATAATTGGCTTAATTTTTCAATTATCCGGCTCGATCTTTATATTAAATAAATAATTTGAACGTTTCAAACTTGCTGGGTTTCTTATAAATCTAGTAGCCACGAATATTTCATTCGGATTATTGTATAAGACAATTAGTTCACTTTCACAACCATTATTTTATAGTGTGACGCCATGCCGCCAGAAATAGCTGGATTATAATATGAGGCGACCGACAAAGGAAAAAGTAAGTGAAAACGTCAAATAAACTTTCAAGTCTACTTTTCTGGTTTGCGAGTAAGATCACGTGCACCATAGTGCTAGAAAAGTATTTAAAGAGATAGGCGAACCCGCTGATGTCACATTCCGAGTTTTTTCATATTGTGTAAATTCAGCAGACTCCCATAATGCTCTAGCCCTAATCGAAATCAAATTTGTTGCCTGACGGGATGACTGTCAGTAAGACGGCTGAGTTGAAGTGAAGAAAATGGAATCGAAAGATTTTGCAGCATTTAAATTCGTGAAAAAAGGAAAAAAATTGTCTAGCGGACGCGTAACTGATGATGTATGACGCCTGACGAACGGTTTAGCGATTTGACGAATGATAGATTTCAATTATTGTTCAAGAATTGTACTTTAAAAAAACTATTTAATGAAAAGCTTAGTAGGTCCTTTAATATTCTACAGAAAGTGAAAAAAAGTTGGAGTAGATTTCGAACACCGATAACCAAATGAATGGATGACTGGTAGAAAAATGAACATTTAGTAGCACTGCTGTTATAAATAAGTTCCAAGAGTGGTTTCACTGTGGCTTGAACGTAAGAAAATTATTGGCTAGAGTGCAAAAATGTCAACGTGATACAGCAACATACGCAAGATTTGACACTAATCCGATTAGTGTTTTAGCTCCGTCTGCTGCCAGGAATTCAACGAGGAACTCTTCACAGCTCACATACTTTGCCAGTTCCTCCAACTGAAGTAAAGCATGTGGGTCTACATGGTCCACCGCGGCATCAGAAAGTGATGATATCAATATGCGCATGCAATTAACAATTTCAGCAGCGGCCAAATCCTAGTTTCAAGGAAAAAGTACGGCAAAAAAACGTGGAATATGCAACGAAAAAAGTAAAAATTAATGCAAAAAATGGCCAACATGGATATTATGAGCCAAACATGAATATTTTAGTGACAGATAGAACTAGTGCCAGAACAGCAGAAATTAGTTGTATAAGAACACTGTCATGACAGAGTTTTTCTAGGTTGGGATCGAAATTAGCGGTTGGCTTAGAGTTACTCTAAGGTTTAGGGTAAGGGTTCGACTTACTGCGAAGTTGAGAATTAGAGCAGGAGTTACGTACAGGTATTGCGGCTGGCCATTATTTTTAGGATTTCAGTACTGTTGAATTTTAGAGTAACTCTAAGCGGCCCCGAAGCGCGTTCTAAGTCGTATTTCTGCGACTGTGCTTGTTTCCAAGATGGGGAATTGCATAAACGATATTTAAGTGGATACGGACAAGTTTCTATGACTTAGTACACTTTCTCATGCTGCTAATTCTTATATAATATCAAAAGACCAGTGCATCCACAGACTTTACATGCTACCCCAATAAAGTTCCATCACCACAAACATATCTGTCATGATGATAACACGCTAGTGTAAAACAGTTGTAAAGTTAGAACCTTTCATTCCAGTTTTCGCATCGAGCAAGTAAAACAAGTCTTACCAATGGGTCCCAGTTTGCGTTAATATAGTTAAAAGGACGTACCTAATTTTCAAGTTTTGTGTAGAGATAACTGGAATGTCTGTGCGAAATTACAAGAAAACGCGAGCGTTGTCTTTAAATGTGCATTGCAACCGCACTAGCGATTGTAGCACAGGGGTAACCGGCGGTCTGTCGAATATGCGTGAAGGGAATTCCTGCTGAAATGAACCTGGTATACATTTCGACCACGAACTGAGACATCCGTTTGAAACTGACGATAAAATTGCAAATAGTCGAAGAGATAAAGGGCGTTTTGAGGCCCTCATTTCTTATGGACACAGGTAACATCGACGTGTCACAACAACGGCCGTGGAAAATCCAAAGTAGATCTAATTTGGATGGATGAATGGGCAGAACATTCTCCGACATACATTTTAGTCCTATGTTCCACAAAAATTAAAAAAGAATCGTGTAAAGGAGGAAAATGCAGGAACAAAGCAGATATTTTGCTTTTCCGAAGCTTGGTGTAAATGGTTAAAATTATAACCATGAAAATGGAAAAAAACATGGTTCCTTACGGGTGCTGATAAAATGGCCATATAGTTCCGGTCCGCAAAGCCCACTTTCTAAGGGAAAACTTATTAAATAACGTTCGTGTACTTTGTCCTTGACAACGCAACTAATCTGTCATTCTCAAATAGTCCTAGACGTGAAGTTTTTAAGCAGCTAGGGATAACATTAAAGGTCTGTGCGATCCGTTGTAAAAGTATTCCAGCAGAATCACTCTACAGATAGAATGAGAGAAAAATGAATTATACATGGTCTAGCTCAATTGAAATTTCTCTCTCCCTATATCCAACAGGAACCGACCATATGCGCTTAAATAGGCTAAAAATGAGAAAATTTAGCTGAGTTGGATAAGGCACAATTCAGAGCCTAGGAACCATTGAGATAGGGAGATTAAGATCTCAACCGATTCCAAGATAACTCTACAACCATGTTTTGCACATCTATTAGAACGGATCAGAAGCTGAATCACTTGGAAAATAGTGCCCATGATAGACTTATGTAACAGTGGTAGGAATAAACCAACCTTCTGAACTCTTCGAAAGACTTTTCGGCATCTTGTGTATTGTATATTTTTAGGGGTTACGGGTATGGTCTTTGTAAGATTGTATCTGCAATATCGAATTCGAAAGGAAACTTCTAGAAAAAAATCAAAGCAATTATGTTATTCCCTATTTTATAGAAGCACTATATATTTTAATTTGAATATATTCAAAT